>PVJN01006509.1:0-74779 GCA_004026805.1 Lasiurus borealis
TTCCATCTAGCAGTTGTTCTACCCAGGAGTCTCCATTTTCTGTTTAAACTAATCTGAGTTGTGTTCCTGTCACTTGCAATAAAAATAATTTTCCTGACAGAAGGAGGAGTTTGAGGCTCTGATTCTTACATCTAATTCCATTGCCAAGTTTAATGTTTTTCACTTATTTAATACTAGAGGCCTGGTGCACGAATTCGTGTATGAATGGGATCTGGCCAGCCCACCCTGATCAGGGCCGATCAGGGCTGGCTGGCCAGAAGGAAGGTCCCTGGGAGGTTGGCCACTGGCCCCACCCCCAATCAGGGCAGAGGGGGCCAATCTGGGGCCAGATCAGTGGAATGGGAGTGGGGGTTGAGGGGCCATGGGAGGTTGGCTGGCTGGCCCTGCCCTCATCAGGCCAGTTGGCCGGCTGCAGTGTGTGTCATAGGGATGGATCATTCTGGTCGTTCTGGTCATTCTGGTTGCTTGGCTTATATATATGCATTAGTAGCAATAATCCAGACTTTAAAAATTATAAAAGTAACACATGTTTGTGACAGCATCTTAGACTATATCAATAAGCAAAAAGAAAAGGATATCCACCTACAACTTTATCCATAGGGATAGATGCTCTTAACATACTGGCATTCTGCACCACTTCCCTGACTTTTTGCCATCATCTAAATAACTCATTTTTTTAAAAAAATATTTTTATTGATTTCAGAGAGTAAGGGAGAGGGAGAGATAGAAACATCAATGATGAAAGAGAATCATTGATTGGTTGCTTCCTGCATGCTTTCTGCTAGGGATCCAGCATGTGCCTTGACCAGAATTGAACTCAGGACCCTTCAGGTTGCAGGCCGATGCTCTATGTACTGAACCAAACCAGCTAGGGCTACATAACTATCTTTGATCTATTTTCTCTCTTTGTTTCTCTCTCCCCTCTCTCTTATATCCTCTCTTTCCTGTCTGTTTTTATCTGTATCTATCATCTACCTATCATGGTAATAGTCAACACAACACTTATTCACCACGAATGGTCTAATTTTCCACATAATAACTCAATGTTCACAATGATGCTAGGATGTAAATATTATTACCCCCAGTTTATAGATGACAAAATCGAAACTCATCAAAGCACAGAAAGGTTAGAGAACACGGGCTCAGAGAGGTTAGGTATCTCACCCAAGAACTTAACTGGTCATGGTGAGGAGCTGGTATTTGAATGTAGGCTATTTGGCTCCACGATCTATATTCTTAGAAACCACACTGTATTGACTTTATCTAACATTAGAGTCACATAATAATACTATTTTGTAACCTGAATTTCTCACTTACCAAAACATCAGGGATTCTCTCTGTGCGGAGATGTCTACAGTTCCCATGTCAACTTTCAGAGTTGCATAGTAACCTATAACACAAATGCACCAAACTTCATTGAACCAGACTCAGACTGACAAGCATTGAGATTGTTCCCAAATGTTCACTATTATAAAAATACCCAGCTGTAAAAGCATACTAAAAAGACAGTCTTGATATCAAAAGCCCTTAAATTACTCCCGTACATGAGATCCCCAGAAGTAGAGTTATTGGGTGGGTGGATCTGCAGATGTTATGGCTTTGATGTCTGCAATCACCTACCCCTCAGAAAAATGTAAACTCTCCTTCCTGGGGACTGATAACACTCTTTTAGTTTAGTTTATTTGCAATTTTAAAAATTGAGATGAAATTCACATACCATAAAATTCATTATCTCAAAGAGTACAATACAGTGGTGTTTAGTATATTCACAACATTGTGCAACCATCACCACTGTCTAATTTCAGAACATTTTCATGAAATTAAAGAAAGAAAGAAACCCCACACTCATTAGCTGTCACTCTATATTCCCTTTCCTCCCGGTCCTTGGCAACTTCAGATCTACTTTCTATCTCTTGGACAACTCATAGGAATGGAATCATTTTGGGTCTGGTCTGGCTTTGTTCACTTAGCGTTTTTTCAAGGTTCACCCATATTGTAACATGTATGAGTACTTCATTCCTTTTTATGGTTAAATAATATTCCATTATATGGATAGACCACATTTTGTTTATCCACTCATCATTCATCATTGATGGACATGGGTGGTTCCACTTTTTGGCCATCATGAAGAATCCTGCTATGAACATCTTTTTTTTTTTTTAAATTCTTGATGGTAAGAAGAATTTGTGGGGGAGCCAATTTACAGGTGGTTGGAAGTCGAGGTGTCTGGGCGGGGCGGGGGGAGGAATCAGCTCTTTGTGCTTTTAGACAATGCCTACATAAGACAAAAATAGAATTCCTGAGAGCTTTTGTTATTGAGGACAGTCTGGATTTGATACCAGAAACAAAGGACTGCTGAAGGACTATTATTTTCATATTTATTTTAGAATGTGTTTTTCTAGGCATTTATCAGTTGTTTCTGTTTCAAGTTTCTGAGTTTTTGTGGTTAGTTTATAAATAGCACCTTTTTTGTTTAGAAACATGACTTATTGGCCTTGATTACCATCGATCCTATTCTCATTTACACACCTCCTGCTTTTGCCCAGTAGGTTTCTCACAACCAATACCCTGGTCTCAGTGAAATCTAAGAGCTGAGTTCCTCGCTGGAGCCCAACGGCGTAGGTCAGAATGACCTCACACTCTGGACAGAGTCCAGATAGCACTCTTCTTGTGGGCAATGCCAGGTGCTTCTGTTGTATCTCTTCTTGCTGTGCTCATGTATATTTTGAAATATTTTATCTAATTTCCCTTTTCTCTTTTTTTTTTCCTTTACTGTTTTACAAGTTACGCTCACAGTTCTCATATGTAATTTAGTCCATAGAGTAGAAGAAAAGGAAATAGGATTACAATCGAATAGAAAAAGAATTGATATCCAGGATTTCCTATGAGCTGTAACTGATAGGAGTTCTGGTTGACCCTTTTTGGGAAGGATGAGCAGGTTTTAGTTGTATAAAAAATGGTTGTTCTATGTCAGGTAGCAGGACTGTTGTATTTTAGAAGTATGGGCAATATATCAGCTAGCAAAAGAAATGGACTATTGACAACATTTGTGTGGGTCACTCAGCTTTTAAATTTGGAAATGATTCTACCACATGAGGCAGAGATCACCTCCTACATTTTCCATTGCAAAAGCAGAAAATGCCACATTTGCTTTTCCAGCCTCCCTTGCAGCTAGGCATGGGCACATGAGCTATGCTCTGTGCTTAGGGGCAGTGTAAGTGGAGTCTACAGAGACCAGCTCTGAGATGTGATCCTGATATTGTCACTGACTCCATATGGTAGAGGCACCACATTCCTCCATGGGGCCCACCCATTATTTTTGTGGACTGGAGAAAGACATTTCCTTCCTTTATTCACAATTGCCTTCTTGGTAAAGAAGGACACAAGTTAAAAGACTCTAAGGCATGAGGCATATTTTAAGCAAATGTTTGTTCATTCAGAATCTTGGGTTTGTGACTGAGTTCTGGAAGACAACAGGAACTATGGACCCTTTTCTTAAAGAATAAGTGAGAGATGGGCGGAGTTTCAGGTGGGACCCGGGGTTTCAGTCTAGGCCAGAGATCTATCAACTACTGATGAATTGTATGGGGATCCAGGTGATGCAAAAAGTAACTCAATGGTTTCTGGGGGGTCTGTGTGAGGAGACATGGTCAATACTACTATTGTGTACAGGAGACACTGGAGATGTGTCATCTATGGAGGAGCAGAGATGCTAAAAATGTGAGGCCGCCCATAAGCCACCTGGCTGAATGACGGGATGTATAATTCAGGAACTGGGTTGGGGTGGGTAGTTGATGAGAACTAAAGGAGGGCATGTCCCTTTTTATCCCAGGGAGGAGAGTTGTTCCTTCATGCTAGAGGGGGCCAGGGTAAAGGGGAACACTACCAAAGAAAATCACATACAGTGCCCGTGCCAAGACCACCAATCAGCAGAGGCCAACACTGGGACCAAAGTTGGGGACCTCTCCTTGGTCCCAGCATACTGCCCCCTTGTTACAATTACTGTGTTCCTCATCTGTCCTGCCTGCAGGGCTATATGGGACAGGGAGGTCCTCGAGAGTTCAGGCAGACAAAGTAAGGGTGGGGAAGGAAGTTCAGTGAGAAGTGGACCTCTGATTACAATGATAAAATATGAATTATGATAAAGTATGAATTTCTTGCAATGGAATGAATCCTGTTGAAACTCTAACCCCTAATGTGATGGCATTAGAGGTAGAGCTTTTGTGAAGTACTAAGGTTTAGATAAGGTCATGAGGCTACAAGGGCATGGTCCCCGTGATGGGTTGAACGCGCCAGGAAGAGAACTCTGACCAGGAACTGAATCTGCCAGCACCTCACCTTGGACTTCCTAGCCTCTAGAACTGCGAGGCATAAACGCCTGTTGTTTAAGCTCCCAGCCTCTGGAATTTTGTTACTGCAGCAAGAGCAGACTAAGACAACTGCATGTTCACCCCCGACAGGCTATTTTAAGGACCAGATTTGATGACAGAAATCATTTGAGTGGATAAAAATGTAAACAAGAATGGCGCAAAAGACATTTATTGGCGCTGATTGGGGTGCTCCGAACCCAGAAATGTCTACACTGTTTTTAAGACGAAAACTTTCACACTCAGACATAGCTGTGTGAGACTGCTCAGACTGGTTACACGTGTGTCCCTAACGTTAGACTTCAGTCTCAAAGAAGCACCTCATCATCTTCCCCACACCTAGTTTGTGGCCCTAACACCCACCCAGTTGCCCAACCTAGAAACTGGCTCCATCCTTGGCTCCTCCCTCTGTATGCCTATCAGTGATCAAGTCATCACTTCTTAAATGTCTAGATTAAGACAACTCACCTGTCCTCATTGCCACCCTCTCTCCCCAGACCTCCGCCACACCCCAACAGGTCTTCTTACCTGGCTTTGGTTTGGACAATGATGTTGGAAGTTCTGGGCCGGTTTTGGGAGAAATCCTGGAACCTTTTTTGACTGGAGAGGAATCCAGAGGTTTAGGAACTAACCAGCAAAGGATACATGAGTTTTGGTCACTGGGTGGCCATCGATGAAGATGGACCTGTGTAATTTGGGGATGGGACTGGGTAGGCACCTGGGGTTTCTAGAAGAGGTCAAGTTTCTGTTATTAGTCTGTCATGGATGAGCGCTGATCCTGTTGGGAGCTGTCAGTGCTAGACTTCAAGATAGTGGCTCAGCCTTGCTTAAATGGCATAGTTCCATTTATTCCTGTGTGCTGGGTCTTGGGAAGGGTAACTTCTCATAAATCAGCCCTTTAGCAGATCTGCAGGGGAGGCTACTGATTGTGCTCTCATAATCATTTCCCTTCTTCAGTAATGAAATTCCTAAATGTGGGCTGGTAGAGTGCCATCCAGACTAAAGACTGTATTTCCTAAACTCCCTTGCAGCTAGGTGTACCAGCTCTGGATTCTGATGTGATTGAGTTCTAGCTAACGGTGCAAATCTATGCAACTGTAAGGGGTTATCCTTAAAGGGAAGGGGCATTCTTTCTGTCTCCTTTTTCCTCTTTTCAGCTGGAATATGGGTGTGCTGGGTGGAACTGGAAGTCAGTTTGGACTCTGAGGTAGAAAGTGTACGTGGAGGATAGTGAAGCCACCAGATTGGAGGAACAGGGTGCTGACAAACTTGCAGGTACCTTACCAGCTCTGGATTCCGGGGTTTACCTGAGAGAAAAGAAACTTCTATTTTGCTCCAGCCACCTTTACTTTGATTTTTCGATTCAGAATCTGATACCTGAACGTGGGATGCTACAAATACCATTTAAAATGTAGCACTGGCTTAGTGGAATTGGCAGGCCAGCAGATGGTAAGAACAGAATTGCATTTTTACATAATTGCTTTTTTCCACATTTGATGAAATTGTCATCTGCGGTAACGTGGAGGATGGACCACATGCTGCTGAGGCCGTGACAATAGAGAAAATGGGGGGTGATGCAGAAAGTATGACTTGCTCCTTGTTGCTTTTCACAAAGTCCTACACAAGTGAGAGGAACTGGGGCGAGAGCCAGCCAGACCCAGCAGAGATGGGAGGGGATCCTGCTTTGATAAGGGAGGCACTGTTCGTAGCCTGAACTCAGAATTAAAGTTCTGAGGCGTAGAAATGCCTGTTCTCCGAACTGCAGCTCTGAGAGCAGTGGCCTTGAAGTGGCGGCTTCAGCTGGAGGTAAGGCTGGGGCAGCAAGCGATGCCAAGACCTCCCTGCCAGCGCATGCAGACCAGGTGGATCCAAAGATCAGATTAAGGGCGTTGTCTCAGAGAGAGAGAGAAAAACCACCCCCTAACCTATGGGGCAAAGAAAGGAGGGGTGCTTTAGAGCAAACACGGTTGACAAAATGCTAGCCATTGAAACTGGCTAATGTTGCCAAAGTGCTTATTATCATAATCTCTCTAATTTGGTATAAATGTGAAATATTCCATAATACAAAATGTAAAAATAAGACTATTTACAAACAAAGGGTGTTTCCCTCTCACCCTAAGTCCCCTTTCAGGTGGCCTTTGAGGAAGAGGCACCAAATGCTAGACTAGACCAGATCGTCAGGTGTGGGTACTTGAGGAAATTCTACTGGCAAAGAAAACACCACACTGGGACCCTCCAAAACTGCCCCGAGAGTAAGCAGGCTAAAGAAACTGTCCCCAAGAAGTCCTACCCCTGCAGGTCCCACCTTGGATGTGGCCGTGGAGGTCAGTGGGCAAGGAGTTCCAACCAGAGCCCCAGGGGTCGGCAGGAGGCTCTCCAAGGGACTGGTGGGCCTGCCAGTTGTTTTCACTCTCCCTGTGCAGTGGCCTTTGACAGCTGCCTGGAGCGCTGTTTCCTGTTCTCCCCTCTTATGCAGGAGGTCTCAATGGCTGTTTGCCTGCTGCTCCTTCACCCCTGTTTAAGGGTTATGTTGGGAGAAGATAACGTTGTCTTGAGTTTATAGGTCACTAGACTACAAGAAGCCACCCAGAGTTGAAGGAAACCACAAATTACCCAAAGGTGATTTTATCTTTAGCTTCATGCTCTACCTGGATAGAGTTTGGATTGTTTTACCTTGAGGCAAAGAGTGAGGTCTATGTAAGGCAAGAGATGACCCAAGGATTGAACTCCAGCAGGACCACTACTTGCCCCTCAAACACATTCTTTCCTTATTTCTCAGAACTCCTCTGCGTTTCAGTTAGGTACATGGATTCTTGGAATAAGAACTACCTCTCCCAAACTCCCTTGCAGTAGGTATGACCCTGTGACTAAGTTTTGATCAATGGGAGGTACAACATCCAGATGACGCACCCTGAGGGAAGGGGTCTTGCTTTCCTTCTCCCACCTCCCTCCATCCTGCTGGCTGTAGTGAGAACATGGCTGCAGCCACCACCATGGACCTCAATGTAGAAACTTCACACTGAGAATGGCAGAGCAATGAGTCAGAAGGAACCTGGTACCTGGGGATCATGGAGACACCCCAAGAACCGTGCATGATAGAGGGTAAAGAACCTTGTGTTTTATGTAAGCTATTGCTGGCTTGAGAGCTGAACCTAATGCTGACCCAGAACTTGCTACCCACACAAGGTTAAGACTGACAGGAATTGCACATGGTCATGCCCTGACCGGATCAAAGGTGGAGATGGGTGGCTCTAACCAGTTTGTCTCAGTGGATAGAGCATCAGCCTGTGGACTAAAAGGTCCCAGGTTCGATTCCGGTCAAGGGCATGTACCTTGGTTGTGGGCACATCCCCAGTAGGGGGTATGCAGGAGGCAGCTGATTGATGTTTCTCTCTCATCGATGTTTCTAACTATCTCTTTCCCTTCTTCTCTGTAAAAAAATCAATAATATATATATATTTTTTAAAAAGGTGAAGATCATTCTTCTCAAAGACTTAGTATTTACTTGAAAGAAAGCAAACAAAGAAAACACTTCCAGAAATCGACAATTACTAGAATAAATGTCAACACACAATGCTAGTATTGCATAGCTTGAATGTCTTTATATTAATCAAATTGTTTTCAGTAGGATCACTGGCAGAACAGGTATGAATGAAAAACATTCCAAATTTACAGAAAAAAAAATATTGCTGATTTAATATAGTTTCCAATAAAACTACATCACACAAATCCTTGGTTGTTCCAAACAGAACGTGAGTGATTAAGATGGCAGGCAGTCCGGCCATCAGAATCCCACGCGTTTGGTTCCTCAGGCTGAGGTCAGAGTTTTTGCCATCTTTACTGAGCCTCCACTCAGTGTAGGACGGCAAGGGTGGCAAGAATCAGAGGTGGCAATCCTTGTCTTTGCATTCAACAGCATCGAGGTTTGAGGGACGATCGCTTGGGGACAAGTCACAGAAATATGATCCCTCTCCCTCCAGAAGCTACATGGGATTAATTTCAAATTTCTGGAATATAGACTCATCACGTGGTAAATGTTGAAATAAAAACCAAAGAATTCATCCAGTCCAGGCCAACCTTCTCCTTTTCCATAGGAGGAAACTGAGGCGGGGAGAGTGGGGGGCAGTATGTCTTGCCTTAGTCTGGGTCTCAATCCAAGACCCGCCTCTTGAGATCTTCTCGCATTGACGCAGCCTCTCTGTTGCCTCTGGAGGATGAAGAGGCCTGCTGCTTGCACTCGAATGGTAACCTCCAAGCAACAAAAAATGTCAAGTAGCCACTAGCAGCAATCCCATCTACATTAATCTAAAAGCATATTAGGTCTAAGTACTGTGGTGGGAATTAAAGACCAGCACAAGTTTGTGATTCATACTCCTCCCACCACCCCCTGCCACCCCCATCCAAATGGGAGTTGAACATATATATATATATATATTTTCTTCTGGAAAGTCAAAACACTAAGTGCTGGCTCTAATGGGCCACACCAGAAGGAGTCTCTCATCTTGATGGAAGTCAGCAGAGAGATGCACTGAAATTAGACCTTCTGGAGGGCGTCAGAATGCAGAATGTAAATGTCTTCTTCATTCACACCAGCCACGTTCCCAGTCAAAATACTGATCCTGATTTTTATGTTCTTCACTTAGGACTAAAAAAAAAAAAGGCTTAAGTATAATTGCTTAACTGTATAAGGTGGTAGAGCAGAAATCTTGAGTTACAGAATTTCATCCGTAATATCTACAGTATTTACTTGCAATATTTTGCCCTTTTAGGTAATTCCCTTATCTTGTGCATCCCCAGTTATTTTGTGGCTTTTGTTCCTGATAACATCTGCTGGGTCTGAATTAATGGCCAGCATAGGGGGCAGAAAGAGGCTAGCTGCAACCTTTGGTAAGCTTCTTAGAAATTCATGTGACAATAACATTTATGCAACCATATTAAACAATTAAAAAACATAAAATACAAATCTGTAAACACATTTAGACTTCTCAAGCTTTTTGCAGACACGAAGATGCCTTTTTATCAGATGATAATGATTTGCTAAATATCCTGATGCCTTTAAATTTACATAAGCTTTTCTATCTTCTTTTTTTTTTTGGTGCTTTGCAGACAGAATTTTTCTGAGTCCAGACTGAATGAAGGTATGATATTCCTTTGTACTTCTGTTCTTTCCAGAAGGAAAGCAACTTTATCTTATAGAAACCCATACGGCCCTACTTCTGTTCCATGAGATTTGGGGCAAATCACCGATAAGTTAACTCTGCCATGTAATTTGTCCATAGCAGTGTCAGATTCCAGCGGATGAAAATTCATCATCAACTTCCAAGTCCTCAGTATTATTTCTCCTATTTACAGATGAAGAAGTAGAGATGGTGGCCAGGCCTGGAGCTAGTTATGGATGAGAGGAACCAGGAGCTTAACTTCCTACTGCTTCACTCTACTCTCCGGCTTCCTCCTGCTAGCCTGGCACCAAGAGGCTAAGGATGGGGCTCCGGTGGTCCCCTGTTCCACAGTACAGGGGTACAGCACGGAATAACACCTCCCTCCCACCCCTGCCATTTAGCAGTAGAACAGCGGTGGGGAAACGATGGGAAGTATGCAAGTAAATACACTAGGTCTGAAGATAAAGGTCTTTATTCCTCTTGCAACCAGGAAACTATTCAATTGGTCTAGAGTTGGCTTAGACATCAGAATGGCTTCCCTTCTGTGCACTATAATGGAAAAGCATCCTTTTTCTATAAATCCCATTAAGAAACTGCCTTAGCTTCCTCTTCTGAATACATAAAAATTGCTACTTAAACATACCACATTAAATTTCTTTTGTGATTTATTTTCCTTAAATAATAATTTGCTACAATCCTGTCAGATATTTGTTTTCTTTTTTTTTTTTTTTTAAAAAATGGAACACAGTATTAACAAAGACAGAATTCTTTAGGACAATCAGAATCGTGGCGCACTTAGAATAAATTAACATCAACTTGTGTTTATATTCAGATAGTCTGATCCTCTCCTTTGAAATGAAATGGAGACCATTGTAACCGAGGGTGAATGCACACATTTGTTCTATACAGAGACTCATTCTTTACATAAACTTCACTGCCGTTTGAATGAAGTGAGGAATCCTGAGAAACACACTCAGCCATGGGTGCACACCCACGGGCAGCCATCTCGAGCTGGCTTTCCCACGTGCAACGGCTAGAAGATCTTTCCTCCGAAGGGCCAAAGATTCCGAGTATGTAGACGACACCCCATCTCCCCTCAGGAAAAGGATAATGCTTCAAGTGTCAGAGCTTGAAGTAGCAGCAATCCATGTAGTAGATTCAGTAGTTGATGATTCCAGTCTTGGGCGCCGGCAGCTCAGCGAGAGGCGGACAGAGGCAAACAGCACCTGCTCCGACCACCAACACCCAGGCACCAAGACAACACCCCGCAGCCTCACTCTCAGAGTCTCAACTGAAAACTCACCCGAACCCAATGACTGACCCGCTTCAGGCACCGCGTGTGGACCTGAAAAAGGCCCACAGAGGCAGGCAGAAAGCGGGGCATTTTGGGCTCGCTTCTCAGGACCAGGAAAGTCAGAGATGCAGGGCGAGGGACAAAGGAAAGGGAAGCAGGAAAGATGCTGCTCATCCTTCAGCCGGGAAGCCCACCCCCTGCCCTTGGGCAGATCCATCGTGGTTTCCTTAGCAGAGGGCGGGGACCGCTACCTGCAGAAGAGGGGGGAGCATTCCAGATTCAGCTCGGCCGGGAAGCACAGAAAGCTTGGCTCTGAAGAGTCCTGCACACAGACACACGCAGAGCATCCATGCGACTCCAACTCGCCGCCCCGTCTTCTTCTGGGAGGTCCCAGCGCTGCTGGCGTCCCCTTCTCGAATGCCCGAGGATGGCTGACAGGATCATGTGATGTCTGGGGAGGCAGGCATTGGGACAGGCCCCAGACGGAGACCCCCCTTTTGCACATTTCTCTCCGGAGGAATCACGGACCCGGATGATGCTACCGCCGCATGCGTATCTACACAGCTCCTATGTACACGATTCCCTTTTCTCAGGAATTTAAAGTGCTTGGGTTCCACGCGCCCTCTCCTCTCCCACACCGCGGCCCGCAGATTCCTCTTGCCGCTTCCAGAGAGGAGGCCTGTCCTTAGGGAGGATGCCGCTGGAGAGAGGAATGAGTGGTTCGCAATCGCCTTAGCTGGGATCCAGCATGGGGACCAAGCCTTCTTCATAAACACGAAGAATGGCTTCACACACAAACTTGTACTGGCTCTGGAAAAGAGAAGACAGCCATCAAGCCTGCCGGCGGCCGCGCAAACAGCCCCGCACGCCCGCACAGAGTGCTCGGATTTGCGGGCCGGGCCTGCCCGGTGCGACATGCCAGGGGCAGGGTGGGGAAGACACACCTGTGACCCCATTACAGCCGCAAGCTGAGGGGCGGGGCTGTTCCCAGAGTGAAATGGGCCAAGTGTCAGGGCACCAGGGCCGAGGAAGGAACTAGCCATCTGGGGGAGTCAGGGAGGGTGACGGTTGGTGCGGGCTGGCCACTCCAGTGCAGGCACCGGTGTGGAGGTTCCGGGAGAGCGGCCCCTTCTGAGAACTACAGTCAGAGATCATGGTCTGGGACAGGACACCTGGGCATGGGCGGAGGGACCACACAGGGGGCCAGAGCCAGGTCATGGGGGGGAATATCTGGATTTTGTTTTAAAAGAAGAGCCTCTGAAATCTGCTCTGAAGAAGAGGGTTCTATTAACACACACCTAAGGAACGTGCATGTGAGTGATGGGTCCAGGCTGAAAGGAAGCTCTGAGACGGAGCTTCCCCAGGTGGGAAAAGTTACCCATGTGATGCGCTTGAACAACTTTAAGCCAGCAGTGAGGTCTTCCACACCACAGAACAGGTTCAAACAGCCTCAATAACCTGATTTTTTCCTCTCTCTTAACCAGACTGTGGGTACAAGCGAATATAAAACTCTGAGAGCTCACAAGTATTAGCGCAGCCTTATAAACGTTGCCCAAGAGCCCGTGAAGGGGGTACAAAGTGATGACAACATGGTGTTCCCCTGGTTCGTTAACTCTCCTCTAAGAAAGCCCTCCCTGACTTTCTAAAGTGTCGGCTTCTGTTTCTCTTCCACCGAGTTCTTTCCTTTCCCGTGGTCCCCCCTCCACTGCCGCTGAGACTGATCACTGGCCAGTCCAGTTCTCCTACCATACACAGGTCTCAGGTCCCTCCTTTTGCGCAATGACCCAATGAATGAATGAATAGGGAGTGGCCCCCCTTTTGCAGATAGGGAAACTGAGTCTGGGAGAGAGGTTAAGGGATCACTCAAAGGTTGCCAGTAGGTGGGGGGCTTGGATCAGGGTCTTTGCACCCCACCACCTTTCTTATGGCTCTGGGGAAAACCGCAGGATCTCCTCTCTAGGAGACATGCAGTGCCAAGTCCCCAGGCGTGACAGACGTGGGAGAGAGCACACAGCAGGAGGGAGGAGGGCCATGTGGAAGGTTCCCTGAGCCAGAAGGCTCATCCTGGAACACGTGAGAGGGGGAGACCCTCAGGGGACCTTGCTTACTGCTCATGGACACATGATGGGCCAGGGGTCACCATGCAGAATGCAGCCAGGGCTGCCTCCTGGCTGAGTGGTTGGCAGGAAACAAACCAGGGAGGCAGCAGAAGTGGAGGCAGCGGAAGGCAGGGGCCAGGTGCCGTGTGCGGTGGAGTAGCTGAGCCTGACAAGCTGTGGGCAAGTGACTCAGTCCCCTCAAGCCTCGGTCACCTGACCTGCCAGGCCCTTTGCACAGGCCTGGCCCAGGGCAAGCGCTCAGGGAGCATCGGCCACGGTTACTGTATTATTTCCTATTGGATTCCTACTCACTGATGTCTGCACCATCATGGCGCGCTGGTCTCGCATTTTCCGGACAATATCCAGAGGGTAAACAGGCAGGTTTCTCTCGATGAGGCACATGGCTGTTTCCATGGTGACCAAGACACCGGTTCGACCTATTCCAGCGCTGGGGAGGGGGGAGAGGAGCAGAGACTTAGATTTGCTCAGCCAGCATTTCTCATGGCCCAGAGCGGCTCCTCCCCAGGCCCCACCTTCACTCAGACGGAGCTTTCCTCCTCAGCCTTCAGGGGTCCGGAGCACACACTCAGGGTGCCCTCCAACTGGCTGACAAAGCCTCTCCTCAGAGAGTCTGAGGGCTGGCCCTTAAACCCCCCATCCCTTCCCCCCATCTCATTCACATCTATCCTGCAGGTCAGCTGCCTCGGAGCAGGCGCAAGAGGGAGGGATTCTCCCCTTCAACTCTGCGTTGCCCTCAAAGGTTTATGCTCCCCCAAGTTCCACACCTCCTGACGCCGTAAAGAAATAGTCAACAGAGCTTTGTTCAAGCACGTCTAATCTCATGGGATTCGGCTGGATTTTATGTCTGCCAACCTTCTCCAGGCCTTTCCAAGGAGTGGGAGTATTAAAAAGGCACACGCCAAACCCAGCAAGCCACGGTACCTGCAGTGAACTAAGACGGGTTCAGCGTCCGCTCTCAGGGACCTCACGTAGTTCACAAACTCCAGGAAGTCCGAGGAGTCATCGGGCACGCCGTGGTCAGGCCACGCGACGTACTGGAGGTGTGTCACAGTGTGCTCTTCTCCGGTCTGAGGAGGACGCAGGCTGGCCCGTCAGTCAACCCAGAGGGTGGGCAGGAAGACCGGGCCCCGCTCCTGATGCTCTTTCTACCGGGGCACGGCCTTGCAGGGCCCCTGCCAACTCCTGTGCACCCTCCTCACCTACTGCCACCCCCACCCTCTAGGCCAGAGGTTCTCAACCTTCCTAATGCCGCGACCCCTTAATACAGTTACTCATGTTGTGGTGACCCCCAACCATGAAATTATTTTCGTTGCTACTTCATAACCGTAATTTTGCTACCGTTATGAATCATAATGTAAATATCTGTGTTTTCTGATGGTCTTAGGCGACCCCTGTGAAAGGGTTGTTTGACTCCCAAAGGGGTCGCGACCCCCAGGTTGAGAACCGCTGCTCTAGGCTCATCTGCCCACCCCTCCTCCCCACCGAGGGAGTTCATTATGTTTGTTCCTACGGCACTTGCTATTAGGGCCACACACAGTAGCTCTTTTTATTTTTATTTTTGTAATGGGGAAAATTTATATAATGTGAAGTTTACCATTATTAGCGGACATGTCAGTGGGTTTAAGTGCACTTACAATGTTGTTCAACCATCACCACTGTTTACCCATTAAACATGCACTTTTCATTCCTCCAGCCCCCAGCCCTGGGCAACCACCGCTTTCCTTCCTGTCTGTGAATCTCACTCCACCAGGTACTTCATGTAAGTGGGATCAGACAGTATTTTTCCGTTGGTGTCGGCTTATTTCACTTACGGTGTCCTCAAGGCTCACCCATGTTGTAGCATGGGTCAGAATCGCCTTCCTTTCGAAGGCTAAACAATAGTCCATCATACGACTCTACCCCTCGTTTATCTGTTCGCCCCTCCATGGACATGGCTGTTTCCCCCTGCTGGCTAGTGAACAGTGCTGCGTGAATACGGGTCTGGCTCTCGTACTGAGATGCTTACCGGGTGAAAATGTGGAGCCGACCCAGATCAGCTCCCCCAGGACCACAGTGGCTACGGATTTAGACCGGCCCCTAAGCCGCCTGCCCAGACCGCCCACCGCCAAGGCACACTGCTCACCTCGGTGTTGGTGACCAGCATTTCCCGGAACACGTAAGCGATGGTGCAGTCCTCCGACTGACAGCGGATGTGGAAGCTGCCGTGTTCGGCGACATCGGGAGGATCGGGCCAGTACTGGTGACACTTGGTCTGCGAGGGAAGCGCGGGGTGTGAGTGACCTTCCACTGGGGGTGCTGTGTGTGAGCAGTTACCCGGACAGAGGGGCTGGGCATTCAACCGGAGCCCTCTGGCCACACCGGGTGCTCCGGCCAGGTGGGGGCCAAGGAGCTCAGGCGGGGCTGACCTGCCGTGTGTCTGCTCTCCAGGGAGAGGGGGATGGGGTGGGCCTGCCAGGGGCCAGGCCACAGCTCACACACCAGTCTGGGCTGGAAGCCAGGGGACGAGTACAGAGACTTACCTCCTTTTCACCAGGGTCTGGAATGAACAGGAGGAGGCCTTGACTTAGCTCGACCTCTCCACCCCAGCCTCCTCTCCCTCAGTCAATCCCACTCCAAGCCCCTTCTCTGCTCTCAACACCCCCTCCTTCCCCACCCACCCCACCCTCCTGAGGTAAAGGCTTCAAGGTTAAGACGGCACGTTTGGGAGTCAGGACTCTGTGGGAGGTAGCCATGTGACTTTGAACCTGCTACTCAACGGCTCTGATTTGCCTATTCTTCACCCCAAAGATGGGGACAGCAGGCACGTCACAGACAGTGACAGAGGCTGGAGAAAATGGTGCAGTGCCAGGCTCACTAAGTGTGGGGAGCAAGTCAATGGAGCCTCTGTTACTGTTGTCACTGGGGGCCCCGCACCAGCTTGAGAAAGGCTGGTGAGACAGTCCCCGCAGTCAGATGAAAGACAGCTCTACCCGTAAATGAACGTCCCTTCGCACCCGAGCAGTACCCCCAGGGCACAGACGAGGAGACCCCAGGCTCAGCGGGATTGAGGTCTCAGGGCTGCTGGGCTTATGTGCAGGCTGGCTGTCCCCACCACCCTTCCCCTTCGTATTTCCCCCTCCAAACCCTGAAGCTTGTCCCACAGAGATATATCATACGCCCGCCCTGGCTTCAAAGCAAAGCTCCAGGCCAAGCTGTCCCTCTCATCATAGCTCTGTCAGTCACATTCTGATTCACTCAAAACTGTTTCTGCTCCAAGCACACAGTTGCATCCAATGTAAAAATTACATCTGTTTGCAGCCGAAAGAGGGTGTGCCAAGGGATGCACATCATTTGTCTGGCAACAGCTTTTCTATTCTTGTTTTCAAATGCCGCAGTGTGAACTTAATGCTTTGAAATTAAAGCGTGCTGCTGGAGAGGCAGAGCTGAGAATCTACTCGTAAACCTCAGGCCAGGGTATCTGGCTAACGGCCACTGCCCGCCTTTGCTCAGACAGGAAGGGGCTGCTGTCCCTAGAACACGCGGCAGAGCCGACACCCACCAGCCCACATCTCCTCCTCTTCTGCAAGGCAGCGTGGAGCTCTGCCCACAGGCCTGGTGGGAGGATAAGCTTCTGAACTGATTAGCCCCTGCAATCTTACTGATTTCAGAGAGGAAGGGGGGAAGGAAAGAGGGAGAAAGAGAGAGAGAGAGAGAGAGAGAGAGAGAGAGAGAGAGAGAGATCAATGATGAGAGAGAACCATTGATCAGCTGCCTCTTGCACGCCCCCTACTGGAGATCAAGCCTGCAACCTGGGCATGTGCCCTTGACCAGAATCAAACTCAGGACCCTTTAGTCTGAAGGCCTCTATCCACTGAAGCAAACCAGCTAGGGCAACAAATGGTGCGTTTTATGGGCATTATTTTACCTTGGTCTCAAAACCTATGAGGGTGGTACCATCGTTGGCTCTATTTTGCAGATGAATAAACTGAAGCTCAGAGAGGGAATCAATGGGTATCAGAGGACCCATATAATGGAGCATACACAGATGTAACCCCCCTCCCCCCCAGCCAAGAAACATCCTTGATGGAAGGAGGAATTACTTTTTCCACTGAAAAGCTGTACCTCTACCGCTCTATTCCCTGTGTGAGGAAAGCAGGAGCCTGGGGGAGCACACAGAGAGGAACATCTGGGGGCAGGACAGAAAAAGGGAGAACTCAGCGATCCTGCAGGGAGGCGTTCCCCAGACCACGGGGTGAATCGGGGCTTCAGGGGAGCCGTCTGCAGTGGCAGACCTGAGGGCTGCACAGTGTGACGGGGGACGCGGCCAGCCTCAGGCCTGCAGGGAGTCCCCTCCACTAAATGCAGAGCCTGGAGAAAACACACGGCTCATGCCGAGAGTGTCACTCCCCGGGTAGTGACTGCCTCCTGACTCCGGGAAGGACCGGCTGCCGGGTGCTGCTGAGGGCCGGATGCGGGCGCTGAGGGCCCCAGGAGGAAGGGCTCCCATCAGCTGAGAGCTTGTAACAGGAGAGGGCGGAGGCGCACAGCCTGGATTTTAGAAGAACAGGTTTCTAACAATCGATAAACCGGAGGGTGAGTTCCCAGGGCCCCAGACTGTGAAGGGTTCGCTGTGACTCCGGGGAGATGGGAATCTCTCCCGCAGGAACGAACAGGAACAGGAATGGGTTCAGTTCGGAAGAAAGGGCTGGGAAACAAAGAAGCCCGGCTGGTCACCAAGCACAGAGAGGAGGGGGATGGAATGAGGACGGAGCAGGAGGGCCGGGGCCTGCACGGCAGCCAGAGGAAGTGAGGCCTCTGGGACGGGAGAGAGGATCTTTTCCGCACTTTTCCGTTGGCCCCAGCAGAACAAGGGAGAGAAGGGAATGCTATCGGGGCAGGTCATCTGTCACCGGCCATGCCTGCTGGAGCTCGCTTTTCTCTTCAGAGGAGATGGCCTTACAGCCCAGCCCGGAAGGGGAGGCCAACATTAAAGGGGAAAGAGAAGGTCACCGCAGGCACGTGGGTGGCGCCCAGCACACCCTGCATGGGTGCAGGTGCTGGCTCTGGGGAACTGCATCATGGACTGAAAGACCTTCTGAGACAGAAGAGCGGAGCCTCCACAGACAGTTCCTGAGAAAACCCGGAGCATCTAGGCACCCAGAAGTAACAGAATAGTCCGGCAAACAGAGCGTCACTTCCAAATGGGGGTATTGGTAGATTTTGGAAAGGACAAGGTAATGAACTTGATCTAATAAAGACTAGAGTGGCCCCAGATGAGGGCCTGCAAAGTATGGGATGCCTGCAGGTCAATGAGGAAGAGACCAGGTCTGTATTCAACAGCTAAGACCCACAGGGTGGGATGGATTTTGTTGATGGGTGCCATGGAGAGTCTCAGTTTGGGCCCAGAATAGCTTTCACGTTACTTCCCTGATACTTGAACTCTCTTTTTAAGAGGGAGGGCGGGGAGAAGGAGGAGATGCAGGTGCCCGAGGAAGGGAGCCTCAGGGTTGGGAGCCTACAAGGCAAGAGTATTTATGGAGAACTTAATAGTGTTGTTTTGTGATCTCCGTGTATTTACACATACCTTCTACTTATGGCAAGTGATACTGAACTTCCATTTAAGATATCTCTTTACGGGGAAGGGGAATATAGTTGAAATATACTGTGGTAAGACAGATGATGACACATGATACTAGAACTAGGGGTGATCATGTTATAAGGAATAAACATATCAAATGACATTATTGTACACCTGAAACTAATATAACCAATGTAAGAATGTATACCAACTTTAATTAAATTAAAAATTTTTTAAAGATGTATCTTTCAAAGGAAATTTATTAAACAACAACAACAACAAAAAAATTAGGTGAGTCAAGTTAAAGGAAGTACTACTATAGCAAAATAAATATCCTCTAATCCTGGCAATAATTGTTAAGGTGGCACTCAAACTACTACCGATGCTAACCTTCCTATTATACTTCTTGCGTACCAAGAAAGCTACCTGTTTTAACTCATTTAATTTCCCCACAATCTCACAACATAATTGTACCTTTACCCCATTCCCTCAGAGGTTTTACAGCTTCCCAAAGTCAAACAGGCAGAGCCGAGACTTGAATTCAGGACACATGGCCCTACGTCTGTCTTCTTGTCCACTACACCACAGAACAAGACGGTAGCAAGTTCTCCAGAAAAACAAACTAACAGAATGTCCCTGTAACGCGCTAGCTGGTTTGGCTCAATAGATACAGTGCCAGCCTGTGGACTGAAGGGTCCCGAGTTCAATTCTGGCCAAGGGCACATGCCTGGGTTGCGGGGTCAATCTCCAGTAGGGGCCAAGCAAGAGGCAGCTAATCAATGATTCTCATCATTGATGTTTCTCTCTCTTCCTCTCTAAAATCAATAAAGTATATTTTTAAAAAATGTCCCTGTAACTTCATTTCCTATTCAAAACAAGATTAGAAGAATCACACACACAAAAAAAAATACACAAAAACAAAACATAAGCAAAAATTAAAAATATTAAAAAACGAGACTTTTAGACAAGCGGATGCCACAGACCTGCTACCTTGTGCTCTCAGCAAAGCCTCAGACAGGCCGTCCCTCACTAGATAAGAGGGAGAAATGGCAGGGACTGGGGGCAGAGCTGGGAGAACTGGTAACTGCTCCCCGAAGAGTGCCCTCCATGCCTCTGACATACAGGCTTCTACAGCCTCTTACAGACCTTCCCATTTTTTAAAACGGTGACTTACGTGGAGAGGAGAGTTTGATGAAAACTGTGACAAGCACTGAGAGTGACAGCCAACACCAAGAACGAGAAAGGCCCCAAGGGGCACTATGAAGGCCAGATCTGATGGCTGAGTCCTACCAGCAATGATGCTGATGACCACACACACACACACACACACACACACACACACACTGCCTTAACCTTTGTTGGACATGTGCAACATGTAGCTCTCTAAGCTTCTTGCACATATGGTCTCCATCTTCATCAGCCCTCCAAGGGGAGCACCGTTATCACCTCCATTTCCTACAGGGGCAGCTGAGGCTCAGAGAGGTTAGGCACTTGCTCAAGCGGAACCTTTTCTGGACCCGGATTGTGTGGCTCCAGAGCCTCTCCAGAGTGGAGTGCTGTACGTTAGGTTTCAAGGGCTTGAGACAGAGACCAGACAATGTCCACTGACCACACACCTGGTGGGAGCTCAATGTCAGTCACTTTTTACAAGTGAAGATGACTTTCAGATACCCTGAAAGAGCACCACATGGAAGAAGGGGTGACTCACTCTGCATCTTCAGGTGGGAAAGGCAGGTGGGGTAATGATTCAAAGCAACATGGATTTCAGCTCCTTGTGGGGAGGAATTTTTAAAATATCAGAGCTGAACATCCACAGATGGACCCTGGAGGGTCTTTGCCGGAGGTGGGGAGCGCTCTGCCTGGGACACCACACGTAAAAGCCATTTGCAATCTATGGGGCCCTATCAATTCATAGGAATCAGGTGAGAGGGTAGGCTGGTCTCCTCAACATCCTCCCCATCCCAATCCTGGGTACTGACTTCCAGCGTGGACCCATTTGGCATTCTGAACTCCGTAGCGAGGAAAGGCCTGGGAGGAAGTGGCACAGATCCATCCAAAGCAGGTGGCTCAAAATTAATTTAGATTTGATTTTGGAATGTGCTTCTGAACAAACGTTTCATAATACAGCTATCCAGATGCAGGCACAAGTTCCAGCATTCACGATACAGTATCCCTTGCATGCTGATTTCTGTTATATAATCAGAGATCTGTTCCCGTGGAAAACGTACGCTCTGCTAAGCACAGTACGGTGTCCATCACTCTCCGAATTAAGCCCTTTTTTACCTGCTTTTGGAAGGGGTTTTGCAGCCACACAAGCAGAGGCTAGCAGAGGTGGTCATTTCTCTTACGTTTATCTCCACTGTGACCCGGGCACCCACACTGCTCCTCTGAGGACCAGCACTTGTCCTGGGTGGGTGGGGCCAGTGCAGGGGTTCCAGGCAGGTGAGGTGAAGCAAGGGGCAGGGCCTCTGGCTTGTAATAATGGATCTGAGCCATGAGTGGGAGGGGCTGTCCTGTCATTCTTTAGCTTGGAGGCCAGGATGTGGGGCAGCAGGAGGGCTGAGCTTGCCTCATTAGAGAAGTCCATCAGTAGCTCCTTACAGAAGCTGTTATGAGTCACGGAGGGTTTACAATGGGCCACATTTAAGACCCTTTTCACTCCGAGGCTCCTGTTCCACAGAACACAGCGTGACACGCACACATCTGAATTGGAAATCAAGCCACTTACCCGCCCCCGCTCTGTGAGCGTCGTCAACATGACGATGAGTGATAACTTCTGATCCCAGACGACTTGCCAGAACTGTGCACAGGTATGTGGCAGGGGTCCCTGAGCGGCAATGTACTTGTTCACAAGGTTAGCAGCAGGAATTTCCATCTGGCAAGAGAGTGGCAAGGCATTAGAATCTGTTACTGCCACAGGGCAGACAGGAAACTGGGTCTTAAACTCCTCTAGCTGACAACTGACATCACACCAGAATAATGTCTCTATCGACTTATGGCCAGTAAGAAAAATTTTCAAAAAGCTATTTTTAAAATTCCTTGAAAGACATTTGACAAAGGTGCTAGCTAGCATTAGATATTTAAGACACAACTGTGATACTCAGTAGGCGATCATTAGAAATGTACCCACAAGATGGTGGGAGAGTTTAAATGACCTTCACTGCTGTATCATAAATATAATCAATACTAGAGGCCCGGTGCACGAAATTTGTGCATGGGGATGGGGTTGAGGAGTGCCTTAGGCCAGCCTGGTCCCTTTCCAATCTGGGATTCCTCTCATAATCCAGGACTTCTGGCTCCCAATTGCTCGCCTGCCTGCCTGCCTGATTGCCCCTAACTGCTTCTGCCTGCCAGCCTGATCACCCTCTAACCATTCCCCTGCCAGCTTGATTGCCCCTAACTGCCCTCCCCTGCAGGCCTGGTTCACCACCCCCCCACACACTGCTCTCCCCTGCAGGCCTGGGTCCCCCCCTAACTGCCCTTCCCTGCAGGCCCTGTCACCACCAACCTCCCTCCTCTGTCAGCCTGATAACCCCTAACTTCCCTCCCCTGAAGGCTTGATCACCCCCAACTGCCCTCCCTTGCAGGCTTGGTCCCTCCCAAGTGCCCTGCCCTGCTGGCCTGATCACCGACAACTGCCCTTCCTTGCAGGCCTAGTCTCTGCCAACTGTCCTCCCCTGCTGGCCATCTTGTGTCCACATGGGAGCAGGATCTTTGACCACAAGGGGGCAGCCATCTTGTGTGTTGGAATGATGGTCAATCTGCATTTTGAGGCCTGGTACATGGGTGGGGGCCAGATGGTTTGCCCTGAAGTGTGTCCTGAATCATGGTGGGGGTTCCCTTGTGGTGTGGGGCAGCCTGGGTGAGGGGCCTGTGGTTTGCAGGCCATCCATGCGGAGGCCCTGCTATCTGGGATTTATCTTCTACAATTGAAACTTTTAGCCTGGAGCAGAGCCATGCCTCCTACTTGCTCCCTGGCAGCAGCCATTTCTGTTGGGCTTTATTTATCTTCTATAATTGAAACTTTGTAGCCTTAAGCGGAGGCCAAGACAGGCAGAAGCATGGCTTCCTTCATCATTGGGGACAACCCTAGCCTCCTGCTCTCTCCAGAACCATGGCTGCTGCCATTTTGTTGGGATTTATTTATCTTCTATAATTGAAATTTTGTAGCCTTGAGTGGTGGCTTAGGCTGGCCAGCGTGTGCTGAAAGCTTGGCTTTCTCCATCACTGAGGAAACTCAAGCCTCCCTCCTGCTTGCTCTGTGGCCACAGTCATCTTGGTTGGGTTAATTTGCATACTCACTCCTGACTAACTGGTGGACGTGGCTGGTGAGCATGGCTGGTGGGTATAGCAGAGTGATGGTTAATTTGCATATCACTCTTATTAGATAGGATTGGGCATCTGTATTTTCAGGAACACCTATCAATCCTCAATTTTTTTAGATTGATGGTTGCCAGGTGGGAGAGAGGTTTGATGAAAAAGGCAAAGGGATTGAGAAGTACAGACTGGCATTACAGCACAAGGAACAGTCAATAATACTTAATAATTATATATGGTGCCAGGTGGGTATTGGAAATATTGGGGGGAGAGGGACTTTGTAAAGTATATGATTATGTAACCACTGTGCTATATGCCTGACACTAATACAAAATATTAAATGTAAAAAAATAAAATAAAACTAAAGTTCTTAAAAAAATCATTTTTTTCTTTATGCACAGCTTTCTTTTATTTTAAATTTAATAAATATTTATTGTTCAGATTATCACAATGGTTATTTTTTTCCACTTTAACTCCCCTCTACCTGGTTTCCACCCCATGGGCTTCCCTTACCTCCCCCCGCATAGTCCTCATCCATAGGGGTACAATTTTTGTTGTCTCTTCCCACACCCCCCTTTTCCTGTCCCCCCTGAGAATTGTCAGTCCACTCCTTTTCTATGTCCCTGATTCTATTATATTCACCAGTTTATTCTGTTCATCAGATTTTTAATTCACTTGACTTTCAGATTCACTTTTTGATAGATATGTATTTATTGTTCATAATTTTTATCTTTACCTTTTTCTTCTTCCTCTTCTTAAAGAGTACCTTTCAGCATTTCATAAAATACTTGATTGGTGTTGATGAACTCCTTTAGCTTTTTCTTATCTATGAAGCTCTTTATCTGCCCTTCAATTCTCAGTGATAGCTTTGCTGGGTAGAGTAATCTTGGTTGTAGGTTCTTGCTATTCATCACTTTGAATATTTCTTGCCACTACCATCTGGCCTGCATAGTTTCTGTTGAGAAATCTGCTTACAATCATATGGGTGTTCTCTTGTAGGTAATTAACTGTTTTTCTCTTGCTGCTTTTAATATTCTCTCTTTGTCTTTGGTATTGGCATTTTAATTATGATGTGTCTTGGTGTGGTCCTCTTTGGATTCCTTTTGTTTGGGTTTCTGTGCACTTCCTGGACCTGTAAGTCTATTTTTTTTTCACCAGGTGGAGGAAAGTTTTCAGTCACTATTTCTTCAAGTAGGTTTTTAGTGTCTTGCTCTCTCTCTTTTTCTGGCACCCCCATAATTCTGATGTTGGTACACTTGAAGTTGTCTTAGAGCAGTGGTTCTCAACCTGTGGGTCGTGATCCCTTTGGGGGTCCACTGACCCCATCACAGGGGTCGCCTAAGACCATCAGAAAACACAGATATTTACATTACGATTCACAACAGTAGCAAAATTACTGTTAGGAAGTAGCAATGGAAATAATTTTATGGATGGGGGTCACCACAACATGGGGATCTGTATTAAAGGGTCACAGCATTAGGAAGGTTGAGAACCACTGTCTTAGAGGCTCCTTACACTATCTTCAAATTTTTGGATTCTTTTTTCTTATTTTCTAGTTGAGTGTTTTCTGCTTCTTTGTATTTTAAAACTTTGACTTGATTGTGTTCTTCTAGTCTGCTGTTAAGTCTCTGTATAATATTTTTTATTTCAGTCAGTGTATGTTTAATTTCTAGTTGGTCTTTTTTCATATCTTGCTAAACTTACCAATCTTTTCTAGAAAATTCCTGGAAAACATTATAACCATGGTTTTGAACTCTATATCCAGTTGTTTGTTTTCCTCCATTTCTTTCGTTTGTGATCTGTTCCTTTGTCTCCACATTTTTGCTGCTTCCCTGAGTTGGTAGAGTACTTTTGTGTGCTAGGTATCCTATATGGTCCAGTAGCTCTGCCTCCCCAGTTACCTGAGGTGGACACTCTTGGTGCACCCCTTTGTGGACTGTGTGTACAGCCTTGTTATAATTAAGTCTTGATTATTGTTGGTATCACTGGGGAGGGGGGGATTGACCTCCAGGCCAATTGGCTGTGAGGATCAGCTGTGTCTATGCCAGAAGAACTTCTGTGCTGGAGACATCCTTATGAGACAAGACTTGCAAAATTGCAAAAGCCTCTGTGCTGGGCTTGGATGGGGTGGAGTCTCAGAGCTGAGCAGATAGCCTTGGTTTCCCATCAGCCCTGCTCTATGAGGCCCCTGGGTCTCAATGTCCCTCAGTAATCATTGCAGTCCTCTGTGCACACTCGTGCACATATCTCCAGACCTCTGCCTTTCACGGCTCCCCTGAGTTTCTGTGCACTCCGGGGACCTGTATGAGTATCAGTCCCCAGGATCTTGCCCCAAACTGGGGTTCAGTGCAGTCGGAACTGGAGTTCAGCACAGTTGGGAGGTTCCATCTTCCTCCCACTAGAGAAAGCCAGTGTGAAGTCAGTCCTCTCTGCATGCACTCGCGTGAGAGCCTCCACACCTTTGCCTTTTGTGGCTCCCCTGAGTTGCCGTGCATGCCTCCCTTTTCATCACAGTCCAGACTCCCCCGATATGAGTCTTGCCTGGAATTGGGGTTCAGTGCAGACAGGAGTTTCCGTCTCCCTCCCACTAGAGGAAGCCAGCCAGGCACTCCACCACCTGTCCTCTCCATGTGCATGTCTCCATACCTCAGATTTTTGCAGCTCCTTTAGAGTCTCCATGAGCCTCTTTCTTTCCTTCTAGTTGCAGAATTTCCACTCAGCCAGCTTCCCTGTTGTTCTGGATGATGTCTGTTCTGTCTTTTAGCTGCAGTTTTGAAATTGTTGTGCCAGGCAGCAGTTTAGGTATTCATCTATGCTGCCATCTTGGTTTCTCCCCCTATGCACAGCTTTCTATCAAGATTTATTTACTTTTCTTTGAAGCATAAACTATATAGGCTTATAACCAATGTCTACTGTTGCATGAGCTTTCTGCACAGCTGCTCAAGCTAGTATCATGAAATTGATCAATCTACCCCTCCCGCCAGCTTTAATGAGGTATAATTGAAAAATAAAAAGTGTACCCATTTAAGATGTATAATATGATGGTTTGATACCCATATGTATTGTGAAATAATTACCACAATCAAGTTAGTGAACAAACACCCACCACCTTGCAGCTACCACTGGAGTTGGTTAATGTTAAACTCGGACACATTTTCAGCTTTCCTAGGGTCTTCCCCAGCCTGCTCTGCTTTTGCTTCTGCCCTGCTGAATGGAATTCTTTCTACCAAAGAACTAAGAATTCACTGAGCTTTGCAGCAGTACTGTGAGTCACACACTCTTGGATTGGAAGGTAAACGGAGACACCTAATTCCTGGTTTCATTGGTGCTTGGGTTAATGGCTTCCTCAACTCTGGTGTCAGCATTCCCCTGCCCCTCCAATAACTCAAGGAGATTGGACTGTATGGTGCTATTGCCCCACCACTGTTTCTTTGTTTTTAAATTGAATTTATTGGGTTGACATTGGTTAATAAAATTATAAAGGTTTCAGGTGTACAATTCTATAATTATTCATCTGCATATTGTATTCATGACCACCCCCAAGTCAAGTTGTTCTCACCATTTCTGATGCTCTGCTTTTACGACATGAGGAAAGTTACAGTGAGGGTCAATGAATCAATGAATCCCATGGGTGTTTTGGAATAAATGGAATCACTGACCAGAACCACGCCCAAACTTTTTTAAATTTTTTTCGGAAAGCTCTTGATAGTTTTGCTATAAGTTGAGACCTTAACTTGAGAAGTCAGCTGTTCATTTACACTAGGCGTTGGCAAACTATGGCCCGAGGGCCAAATGTGACCTCTGCTTTGCAAGCTAAAAGTGATATTTTTATATTTTTACATTAGAGACCCAGTGCATGAATTTCGTGCACTGGAGAGGGGAGGTCCCTCAGCCCAGCCTGTGCCCTCTCACAGGCTGGAAGCCCTCAGGGGATATCCGACTGCTTCAGAGGTGGGAGAGGCTCCCGCCACTGCCACTGCGCTCCCCATCCATGAGCTTGGCTTCTGGCTGAGCGGTGCTCCCCCTGTGGGAGCGCACTGACCACCAGGGGCAGCTCCTGCATTGAGCGTCTGACCCCTGGTGGTCAGTGCACATCATGCGACCAGTCCTTCTGCCATTTGGTCGGTTTGCATATTATATAGGATGGTTGCAGTTTAAAAGGTTGTGTACATACCTAAATAATATCCTCAATTTTGCCTCTTGACTTGCAAAGGCCAAAATATTGACTCTCTGGCCCTTGACAGAAATGGTGTGCTGACCCTTGGTTTAGATGAAGAAACAGACGCACAGAGAGGTTAACTAAGTTGCCCAAGATGTATTTTCAGAGTAAAACGCTGCTTTTCTCACAACATGTGAAATCTTTTACCTTTTCTTTTTGGGTTATATGCACAGAGATAGTCTTATGTTTATTTTAGATGACATATATCCAGTAATAACAGGGGGAAAACACAGAAAGTTACTATCATAGTACTGGCAAAAAAAACCCCAAAAACAAAACAAAACAAAAAAAACAACCCCACAACAAAACAAACCCTAACCCAAACCCAAAACACCTAGATGCCCCCAACTGAGGACAGAAGGCATGTGGACCCTGGAGTCAGAGACACAGAATCTTAAGTTTTGGTCTCACCTTCTGTTAGCCTTGTGACTTTTAAATTATTTAATCTCTCTGAACCTTACTTCCCTCCTCTGTAAAAGGAGACTGTTCTGCCTTCCCTCGGGGCAGTTGTGCTGAATTAAGGGAGCAAACAGGAAAGCACTTCCTCAAATGCAAAGCACCCCCCAGCCACGATCATGCTCCTGACGGCGGTTAATGTGTTCTTATTACCCAATGTCCTAACTTACGTTCACGTGACTCGCGTTAATATAATCTTCGTTTCCCTGCAGTAGTACTCGGGTGGCGTCATCTGAGGGGGAAAGAAAAGGCATTTGCCGATCACTCCCAGCCTTATTTCCATCTTGCCAAGCACACAAGGGTTCAGTTCCCAGCCCCATCTGCAGCCCTCGCCGCATTAGCATAAACACTATTCCCCAACTGTTCCCAGTCTGAGATGGCTGCAATAAAGACGGTGGTGTTTGCAGACACACTGGAAGTCGGTCCAGAACACCAGACAATCTGGTTTAGAAAGGGAAACGTTATCTCAGTGTGTGGGGGGGGAGGAGGAGGCGATCGTGCCAGAAACTCACAAGGCAACACGTCTTTGTATCGGTTTTTGTCCAGATTTTGAGGCAGCTTTGCAAAGGTGATGGCCAGCCCAGGTTTCTTCCTGTAGAGTTGCTATATAACAAACACAGAAGTAAAAAGCCATTGTGAAAAAAACAACAACAAACAGCTATCAAAGGAGTGTGAAAACATACTTGAACAGTAAAAGTTTTTTGTTCACGGTGCCAAAATCTTACCATTTAAAAGTGGTTGTGTGTTACATCTTAAAAAAAAAATACGTTCCCAATAAGAAATTCTATGATCCCATAAAAAGTATTCTTCAATTTTTTTTTTTTTTTTTTAAAAGTGAATGAGGACCTTAGCATGGCGGGGTGAGGGGAAGGCACAGCAGCGGAAAAAGTCATATCTGTCTGAGTCACAGATAATGATCACAGTAAGTAAACCTTTATGACAGTCATTTGACAAAAGCCAAAAGCAGATGAGAAAAAAAATTCTGACTTAAAAGTTAAATGAAAATAATGTACATTAATCTAAAAGCATTTCCCTCCAATTCAGTGGAATAAACCATACGTTTTGCTTAAAAACAAGAACATTTCATTCATCATTCCACAGGTCTATTTCCATAGTAAAAACACTGATTGCTTCAAGAAAACCAAAACATTTATTCCCACACCTAGTAAATTTCATATGAAGAGGTATTCCCCTGTGCACGTAATCACCAGCAAAAAAAATCAATTGACACAGACTTTGCATATCTTCAAGCACGCATCAGACACCTTTGCACAGCACCTGATGTGATTTTGAAGTCAGCTCTGTGAGAGGTATTAATAGTGTCCTTCGTTTGCAAGCGAGGAGGCAGAGATTAAATGCTTAGATCAGGTACCACACACTGAACTCAGATCTTACTCAGTGCTTGAGTTTTCCTTTTTCTTTGAAACCACTTTATTGAGGTCTGATCGACATGTAAAAAGCGGCCCACATTTACTCTATGCAGCGCAGTGAGTTTGGGGATAAGTACGCAAGAGTGAACTGCCACCATCAAGGCCACGGACAGTCCCTCCCCTCCAGAAGTTTCCTCCTGTCCCCTCTCCCTCGGCTTTCTTTTCTACACAACTGTTTCTCCGACTGTGAACCCGAAAGTGAAACATTATTCACCAGTGGTTTTTATTAACTTTATGGGAATTTTAAAACAACACAATTTTTCAATGTTGGACCTCTTTTTTTTTTTTTTTTTTTTTTTTTTTACAGAAAATTAGGGAAATTCAGACTCGTATAAAAAAGAAAATTAACCGGTAATTTGACAACCCTGAGACAACCCTTTTCATATATGTTCTCCAATTAGGTTTTTGTGTGCATGTGTACACAAATATGCATAAGCATATATGTAAACACATAGCACAGAGGTTTTGTAAAACAAAAAACGGAGATTGAATTATATGCTATCATGTTCCATACTGTGTTCTATAGGGAACCAAGTGTTGTTTTTCTAATATTTTTTATTGATTTTTTACAGAGAGGAAGGAAGAGGGATAGAGAGCTAGAAACATCGATGAGAGAGAGACACCGATCAGCTGCCTCCTGCACGCCCTCCACTGAGGATGTGCCCGCAACCAAAATACATGCCCGTGACCGGAATCGAACCTGGAACCTTTCAGTCCACAGGCTGACACTCTATCTACTGAGCCAAACCGGCCCTGGCAGGACCAAGTGTTTTGAAAGAAGCAAATCGACATCCCTTAGGAAAAGTCTCAGGGTCGAATAAATTTGGGAAATACTACAAGCCACCTTCTGTTCTATGACTCTCCAAGAAGACAAGCCCCCTGCAGTGTGTAAGCTTGTTTAATTGTGACTAGCTGAGCATTTCCCAAGCTAATTTGGCCATGGAGAATCTCGCATCTCCCAAGAAGCATTCCGGGAAATACAACCATAATTTTGGAGTCTTTTTTATTTTTATTTTTCCCTACAGAGTGTCTAGTTTTCTGTGTTGTTAAATATTCTAAGCATTCTCTATACACACGATTTTTACTGTCTCATTATTTGTAGTTTCTATAATTTATTTCAGCTTTTACCCTACTTTTGACTCGGCTGTTTTTAATTTTTTCCTCTTACAAATTTTCAGGAACAGAATTACTGCATCAAAGCATATTTCGAAGCACTTTGATACATATAACCCTGCTGCCTGCCCTGCAGGGGTGCAGGAGAATGCTTCGTTCAACAAACTGTGGCTGATATCATCCGCTAGGATGTGTCTGCAATTTGAATAGGGAGTGTTATTTCGCCCCTTATGTTTTTGCAAATTTTATTTGTTGGTTTTTCTCTTATTAGCTCTCTCTCTCTTTTTTAATTAGGCAAGCAAGTTGTACAGAAATCACCAATAGAGAATTAGCATAGAGATTTTGGGTAACGACAATTATACATTTACTAAATATTTAGAATTCCAATCTCTCCCCATACTCAGCTACTGATCGCCTTTATAAGTTTAGTTCATAATAATCAACTAGCCATTTGGACAATTTCTTAAGTATCTGCAAACTATAATGGGCTCTCGGAGCACATTCTAGAAATAAATTCATGGTTTATTGGTGGTTTTGGTTTTGTTTCTGAAAGGAGAATATCTGAATCAGTCAGATTCCCCTAAACTGCACAGAAGTGAAATCTAATTAAGCAAATATAATCAGTAAACCTAACCTGGAGGTAAAGAGAATTTCTTTTCAAATAACAAAATGTAAATGTAATCAGCTCGAAATGGTCTAGCAGAAAAGCAAAGATCTAGCAAAAGGCTTTAATTATAGTAAGTATATAAGTATCTCAGCAGTATAATGATCTTTTTGATGATTATAGAATACTAAAAATAAAAAATAAAGTACATAGCAGTGTTTAAAAATATTTTACACGTGCACACCCTGGGCTAGTAGAAATGCACGGTTCAGTCAAAACACAAAATTATATGCAAGTAATAAAAAAAAATCAGACTAAAAGCACACATTTAGAACGATCTCCATTTGCCTACTTTTAAGAGAAAAATGCAAGTTATAGAGTAATATATACAACAGTGACCCCATAGTGGCATATAGTATGTGTGTGTGTGTACTTATGTGCAAATGTGTATAAAAATTATATTTGCATGAGCACTGGAACAAATATGGATGGATACCCACCAAATTATTGGTAAATTATAACGAAGAGAAAGAAGCTAGAGGGGATGGGAGTTAGGAGACTGTTAATTTTACCGTGGCTCTTTCTGAATTACTTGAATTATTACAAGGGAAGGGCTCATGTTGGAGTTGGGGGAAGGACTGGGCCCCACCTGGCGATGGTGAGTTTTGACAATGGATTAGACTTTTAACAGATTCTAACCCTAGATCTCTTTCAGTGTGACACTGGGCAAGTCCCTTCACCCCTGAGCCTCCTTTTCTCCATCTGTAACGGAGAGACCCTGATCATTCTGGCTACATCTATTTCACAGAACCGTTGCACAGACAATGGAGTATGTAACACACGTTCGGCGGATTCCAATGTGCCATAAAAATGCTAATCACTAAGTCTGATTTTGTTACAGCTGGGACCAAAGGCTTCCTGGAACACATTTGTAATTGTTTATCGAAAGCCATGGGAAGGACAGGGGAATTCCCTTCACGGAAATACACTTCAAAAGGAGCTGTGCTGAAACCAGCTCATCACCCCGGGAGGGATTTGGCCCTGGCCCATCTACTGCAGGAGGCCTTAATGTGGTGGAGGGGGTGGGGTGGGTACCTGCTAGGTCCAGGCCATAGCTTCCTGCCCTGGTCCAGGGCACAGCCCCCGTTTGCCACGTCGCCCACCTGCTGATAGCACTGGACGAGAAGATGGAGAGAACCAGAACTGCCAGGACCGTGGAATCAGAGAGCCCTGGGGTCCAACTCTAAGGTGACGTGACTACTTTTTGTGTGAACATTGGGCATGTTCTTTAGACTCGTGGAACCTCTATCCTATATAATAAAAGGGTTATATGCAAATTGACTGAATTGCGGAGCAACTGTTATGCTATGATGCGCACTGACCACCAGGGGGCAGATGATCAATGCAGGAGCTGCCCCCTGGCGATCAGTGTGCTCCCACAGGAGGAGTGCCACTCAGCCAGAAGCCGGGCTCACAGCTGGTGAGCACAGCAGCGGTGGCAGGAACCGCTCCTGCCTTTGCAGGGTTAAGGATGTCCAACTGATGGCTCAGGCCTGCTCCCCACAGCAGGCCTAAACAGTCAGTCAGATATTCCCCCAGGGCTTCTGGACTGCAGGAGGGCGCAGACCAGGCTGAGAGACCTTCCCCCCCCAGCACCCCGGTTACACAAATTTCATGCACCTTGCCTTTAGTTTATAAATAACGATGGTTGTTACTTTTTATTGCGCTCTTACCATGTGCCAGACAATGCATTAAGTGTTTATCTCATCTGACCCTTAAAACTAACCCATGAGACACCCAATTGGGGAAGCAGAGGCCACAGAGATTAAGGAACATGCCAGGTTACAGAATAATATATGCAACAGTGACCCCATAGTGGCATATAGTGTGTGTGTGTGTGTGTGTGTGTGTGTGTGTGTGTGTGTGTGTGTACTTATGTAGGAAGAGCCAGGGTTTAAAGTCTGCTTAGCTCCTTGTGGCTAGATAGCTTCTCAGATGTTTTATAGCTCTAATTTGCACTAATCTAATAATAACTCACATGTAAATGCATTCTGTTGTTCGCAAAGATTAGACAGTTGATAAGAGAGCGAGCTCTTGAACTAGCCTGCCTGGGTTCCAGGCAGCTGTGGGATAACCTCCCCCAGACTCGGGTCCTTCATCTGTACAACGGGCTGCTGGGAGAATTCTGTGGATGATGCCTGTACCATCCTCGGCACATAGTAAGTGCTCATTAAAGGCTTCCCTGTCTTAGTTTCTGGTTGGATCTGGCTTCCTTTAAAATTCTTCTCTAGCAGCTGTGTGGAACCTCTTTTCCCATCTATAATAGTAATAGTGGTCATTAAATTATGTTTCACGGTCTAAGGTCCCTTGGGACAACATGGGGAGATGGAGGCAGGGCTCCTTGTACCCCACCGGCTGCATCACAGAGCTGCTCTGCTGTTATCTGTTTTGTATTCTGGAATCCTGCAAATGTTATTTAAAAAGAGGGTTTCCCTACTTCATTTCTAGGAGATACATAAACTAAATGAAGGAAATGGAAATGTGAAACTAAAATGTAAAACCTAAAATTTCTATGTTGTCTATTTCTTATGCTCCAGTCTAACTATAGGCTCTAAAGGTAAGACCTGGAATGGGCAGCAATGGGACAATGGTTCTGGTATAATTTTTACCCCACCTCCTTCCCCAATCATCCCCTGGATCCGCATGGACATCAAAACCTCCGGGTGATCTGGTTAAGATTATCAGCTCCTAGGCCCAACCCAGCATGGCTCACCCAGGAGCTGTGGCTGGGCCCAGCGTTACAAGCTCTTTGGGTAACATCCATACAGACGTTCAGAGTGTCATTCTTTGAGAAACACTACTCAAAAATACGGGGGACAGGTGGGTCCTTCTCTCCAAAGCATTTTTAAACTGTTAATGATGTTCAGTGAATGTTGGTTAAGAAAAACCTTATGTGGGATTCCCATACATAAAATATAAAAGTGGAGCTCCCTGTGTGGAGTGGATTCTCCCGAGCACAGGTTAAGACCAACCTTGGTCTTCTTCCTCATTGAGAGCCCACAGCGCCTCCCTGTGGACAGTGTGATAAAAGACAAACGGTTCCCTCTGGGCTGAAGGACCGCCATCACCTGGAGACATCTCCCAGGAGTCCTTGCTGCAGTTCTCAGCCCAGGTATTCCTGTCTCCCTTTGCTACCTGACACCTAGGAGCTTAGTCTGCATTGAGCTCGGGACATTCCAGGCATATCCTAACCCCCTCCACACTTAATCCCATCCATCCTCTATTAATACAACATCCGGTAACCCCCTCGCCTCCCCTTTCTACAGAACACGCATTCTGTGCAATGACATCTTGCCCTAGATTGGTCTTCAGATGTTTCTGGGATTCAACAGACATCCATGCCAATATAACAAAATTAGACTGTAGACTTCTTGGGCCGGAAACCCACCTTCTCCCTCCTTGATGTGCTCCTGATTCAATACTTGAAACATGGCAACACATAATATACTCCCCCTGAATGAACGAGTGCCTGCACGGTGCCTCTCACCAAAAAAGGAATATAACGCATACACTCTGTATCTGGCTCTGAAGTTCTTGTTTCACTGCTTTTGGAGGATGTTTAAAAATATGCCGTTTCAGTGTTCAGAAGGTACACTTCAATTCTGAGCTTTTTTTTTTTTTTTTTGCAAAGCAAAGCCAGGAAGTACAACCTCTGCTTTTTCTTCTTTTAAAATCCTAAGCCTACACAGCCTCCTGCAGGCCGGTGGGAGGAAGACTTTCTCTCTCTGTAGCTATTCAGTCTACGTCTATCCAAGTCTACCCACATAATTATATTATTCCTACCCTTTCATCCTGATCTCATTTCCACAAGATACAAACTTACTTTCTGTCTACCTTATCTGCCATGACTGTTAAGTTTAAAATTCCTTATTGATTTGTGTTTTTTTTTTGGGGGGGGGGAGGTGGGGTGACGTCAATCACCTTCACCTTTCCCCTGTGGGTTTTTACTTTCTATTGTTGTCTAACACTCCTTGCTCTGATAACGTATTCTATTTGCATCCTATTCCCCACACCATAAACCTCTTCTCATTCAAAACTCCCTGCCTTGCGTTTCTTTCTGTTCCCCAGCCATCCTCCTCCTGCTTTCCTGAATCAATGGGCAGGCACATACATACATTTGACAGACAAGCTGCCTCCTTTCCTTCCATGACTCTCCTTTTATACAAAACAAACAGGGAATTGCTGGATTCTGCTTTCACATTCAACCCCGCGAGACTGTCTTTTGTGATTTACGAATCCAAGCTGGGTGTGTTGGCGTTAATCATGATCGATTCTCTTTTATAAACCTGTTTAATGCTCCTTTGTGCTCCCTGTTATCTTTTATTGCATGAAACACTCTGCTTTCTTCTACCTTGAGAAACGTTTGGACGATAAGCACAGACTGTTTCCGTTCTGTTAGGCAAGCAGATCAGTAAAACTGGCTTGGAAACCGAGGCTTCTTTAGTCCTAACTCTGCTTGGTAAAGTCTGGGTGCGCTTTCTGTCAACAGTTTCAACCCTGTGATGAGCAGTCCCTCCTGGAGAGGGACGAGGGCGTCTGGCTTTGGTCACCACTCATGTTCCCACGGTTCTGGGGACCTGGGGAGGCAAAGGCCTGGGCTCCGATGGGATGACACTAACAGCTCCACAGGACGCCCGGTGGGGCCGGGGATGGGCTCCTCTGCCAGGCTTTGGGTGCCACCCACTCCGCCTCTCCACTACCTTCTATTGCTGAGTGTTTGGAGCCTTTGTGTTGGCAGCTAAATCGCTCCGAGTCCCTCCTCCTCGGTTTCTGACGCGCTTCTCCATGACTACCACACATACTAGGATAAGAGGGTGAGGCAGAGTTCAGTGATGGGCTGAGGGCCGCATCCCCCGCTTTCCGGGCCCTCAGCCCACCACGGGGCCCGGGGCTGGACGTCCCTTCTGTGTTTGGCGATGAGCCGGGGCCCCCAGGGTCTTGGCTGGCTCCCGGGCCCTCGGTCCTCCTACCTCAAACTGGATCAGCACCGTCCCACTCTCGAGGCCCTTCTTGAGCTGTTCCATGGATCCCTCCAAGGTGTCGGCAGCCTCCGGACACTCAGGGAAAATGGCCTCTGGGAAGAGCTGGTTCAGATCATCTCCAGATTTGATATCCGCCAAGGAGTGGACAGCTGGAGGGGAGACAAGAAAGGGTGTGTCTGGATGTGCGGCAAAGCCCTGGGGACCAGTTTCCTCCCCCCAAATGACCCTGAGGACACCTGGATGCAGAGGATTTAAAAAAACATCTCATTAAATGATTATGGACACAGCGATTTTCACCAAAGACACTACTTCTCGTGGAACGATTATACATGTTGATTACACCGAACGACATACTGTTGTGGTTCGTGTAGGAAGATGGTGTTTAGTACTCAGAGGCTTTTGAAAGAGTAAAAGAAAGAGAAAGAATGCTTTTATAGAAGACTTATCTTCTCTCTTTGTTCTCTCTGACCTGGTTCTCGTGCCCATCCCCTCACCCCCTTCTCGTTCCTTTTCATTTGCTCCCTGAAAATAGGCACTTTCCCGGGTCCTGGTGTGAGGTCCGGCAGGCTCTCCATGGCACCATGGCCCCACACAACTCAGCCAACCTAACCGATGGCCATTTTTAGGTGGGAGGCTCCCGAGTACACATCTCAAGTCCTCACATCTCTACGGCACTGCACGTCTCCCTGGTCAGCTGGAACCCGCCCTGCATGGCGGGCTCCATGTGAATAAAATTAACCACGGCCCCGACTGCCCCACCGGCACAGCATTTTTCCAGCCTCACATGCCTCTTTCCACCTACTGTTACTTCCTGTTCCAGTCCCCCAAACTGGAAACTTGAGCACCATCTCTGGTGTTTCTCTTTCTACTCAGAAGGGGATGCCACTCCCTCACTCAGAAGCCTTCGCTGGCTCCCTTCTGCCCAGAAGGTAAACAGCAAAGACGAGGAGAGTAACAACGCGTACCTTTCTCCACACAGTTTGTCTGGATTCTTATCATGCTGAACACGAGTCACTATTCCCATTACACAGATGAGGAAACTGACTCCCGGAGCAAGTAAGTCATCCAAAGTTGTCAGGGCGAGGCAGAGGAATTTGGTGCAGATCTGTCTGAACCTGAAGACCACATTTTTTTTTTCCCTCTGTTTAGAGAAACTCGGCTCTTCCATTGCTTTCGTGACTTTGGTCATATCAGCTATTCCCTAAGCTGTTTCCTTGTTTTTTGTTTAATCAGCTCCTATGTTTTTATTTAAAAACTAAACTTATCGTTACTGCGGTAGGATACCAGTGGCACTGCCCTCGTAGTTGTAACGGTCTATCCACGTTCGTTTTCCTCACCTCATACAGCCAGAGTGCTGTCCTCGGGCTGCCGATGAGGGCAGCACCCACGGGCGCAGGGTGTGGCCAAGGGCCTGCTCCCCATCGCGGGACTCCTTGGGGCCCTGTTATCTTGCAGCCTTACCAGCCACCACACCACAGCAGGGAAAGTTACTTCGCCTCTCTGTGACTCGGTTTCCCCATTTCCTCACTTGCAGACAATACTAACGTTGTCAGAATTGAAGAGGATAATTACGTAAAGCCATTAGCACAGGGCAAGGCCCTTCTCTGGCGCTCCACAGACACCAGCTCCTACCACAACTGAATACCTACTGTGCGCAGAGCAGGGTGCTGGGATTGGGTGGGACAGGATGGGGCGGAAGGAGAGCAGACAGCGGACGGCTCTCGCCTGGAAGTTCTAGTGGGAACGGAGAGAAGCAGGCGTGTGTCTGGGGCTGGGGGAGGGGCTGGTGCGGGGAGGCAGCAGCTGGGACATTCACCCTATAAGATGGGAACAGAGATGAGCGCGTAGGGCCGGGCTCTGAGTCACACAGCGCGTTTCCCTCCAGTGTTGCAAAGCTAGGCAGAGGCGGTCAAGGACTTGGCTTATTGTTTGACAGCCACACCACCAAGAACAGCGGTGGCGTTCGCCGAAGCGCGCCTGCCAACGCCCACCACGCACCGGGCGCATTCTAGGCGCCTTCGGTTACGAATGCCATTTACTTTTCACGAGAACCCGGAGGCAGGGGCTGCATTAGGTCAAGGAACTCGCTCAAGGCCCCTCAGCCGGAGGAGGCGGCTGGAGGAGGCGGAGTGAGAACCATGGGGAGGGAGTAGCACCTTCTCGTCCCCCCCCCCCCACCCCTGCCTCTCCAGCCAAACCAAACGCACAGGGAGAACATAATACCTGCCCCTTCCAGAAAGGGCCGGAATGCAAAGGCCCTGCAGGGCCAGGCAGCTCAGAGAGGTCTGCACTGTGGGCCCCTGGGTTCTGGGAGGACTGGGGGTCACGCCCTGCATAAAGGGGGGTGGGAGGCACCGCCCATCTCCCAGAGGACTGGCCGGAGGGGCCAGGCGTCTGTGGTTAGATCTTCCCATCCTTCAAGGGAGAAACCACACCTCCAGGTCGTTATGGGAAAGTTCTTGGTTTTTGTTGGCTACACGCTCAATATTTTCACAACCACAGAAGGCCTGGTCAGGCCCCGCCCGCCTGGCTCGGCTGCTCCCCGGTCCCCCCGCGGCGGCTGTTACCTTTCCTCCGGATGACCAGCGCCAGCTCCCGCGTGTGGGACTCCCGGCTGGCTTTGATGAACATCACCACCTGGTCGTGGGTGTGTTCGGAGATGTCCCGGCCGTTGATTAACACGATTTGATCCCCTTCGTTCAGCTTCGGAATGCAGGTGTCCGCCTGAGCGAGGGGAGGCGCGTTTCTCCGGTTACCGTGACACAGTCCTCCCGGGAAGGCGGCCGCCGCCCGGGGCCCGGACACCTGAGACCGTGCTCGAGTCCTCCCTCCCTCACTCCCTCCCTCCAGGATTAGCATCATTATTTTTACATCTACTGCGATGATGCCATGGCAGCTGGCGAGGGCCATCTAACGGCGGGCCGCTCAGAATTCCAGTTCTGAAACATGCCAGAATCAGGCTGAGAAAACCACGGGGCCACCTTCCCTGAGGAAGGTACCACCGCGGCTCTGAGGCTTCTGATTTTCTGTTTTCTAGATGGGCTGTCTGGAAGTGGCGTGTCAGCTAAAAGGGAGTTTGTACTCGTCTCGCAGTAGAGAGAGACTACGTCAGGGTGACACCCAGGGCAGAAGCCATCACGGAGGGAAGCAAGGCAGGGACCAGGTATAATGAAAGCCTTCGTCCCTGACACGGGCCACCGGCAGTAAGAGAAAGTACGTTGCCAGCTTACAGGGCCCCGTAAGAGCCAAGCCCCATCCTGGTGCCTTCTAAGGCGGTGCGCGGACTCTGGGGCTCCCTGCTTTACAAAAGCACATGATCGGGCCAGGCTGGGGTGGCCCAGGGGTTGAGCGTCAACCTATGAACCAGGAGGTCACGGCTCAGTTAGTTGCCAGTCAGGGCACATGCCCGGGTTGCAGGCTCAATCCCCAGCGGGGTGTGCAGAAGACAGCCCATCGGCCATCGGTGATTCTCTCTCTTCATTGCTATTTCTCTCTCACACGCCCTCTGCCTTCCTCTCTGAGCACATGACCTGCTGAGAAGGCTTAGACTGAGGGCTGAGCACAGGGCGATGGAAGGGGCACAGGTGCCACGGGCACACTCAGAGTGAGCAGACCAGGAATCCGTGCCTCTGTTTCCTCCTCGTGAGCAGCACTTCTCGTGTCAGTGTGCACACCAATCGCCTGCAGAGCGTGTTAGAAATGCAGATCCTGCCCAGCCGGTGTGGCTCAGTGACTAAGCGTTGACCTATGATCCAGGAGGTCATGGTTCGATTCCTGATCAGAGCCCATGCCAGGGTTGCGGGCTCTATCCCTGCTGTGAAGCACGCAGGAGGCAGCTGATCAATGGTTCTCTCTCATCATTGATGTTTCTTTCTCTCTCTCTCTCCCTTTCTAAAGTCCATAAAAATATATTTAAAAAAATGCAGATCCTAGTCTGGGCGGTCTGGGCTGGGGCCTGAGATTCTGCATTTCTCACGAGCTCCCGGGCGATGTTGGTGAGTTTGGAGCTGTAGAACTGGAGACCACCCTGAGCAGCAAGATCCTGGAAACAGGGATTCTGTTCCCCTGTCCTTCCTGTGTCCCTCCGGGTTTACAGGCAAGCATTTCACACACTCTGCAGCTGGCTGCAGAAATAGAATTGTGTTCCATTTTGGGGAAAACAAAGAGGAACATGTTTACTTACAGGCGACTCTGGGTTTATCCTTGACACCACAAGAGGCATCTTTTGATCCACGCCTCCCTGTAAACATGTGAAATAAAAAACAAAACAGCCGTGTGAGTGATTCACAGCAACAAAGACACCCAGCTCTCTCTCTGGCACAGGGAAAGGCGTCCGACCTCCCGTGATCCCGTTCTTAGTCCAGGAGACCGAGCCCTTTCTGAGTCACTGGCTCCCAAGCCCTCTGGGTACTAACCGGGAGACGGCTCAGAAGCTCCCGCTGCCACCCCCACGTTCCATGCACTGCAGGTGCACTCGGAGGAAGCAAGCTCCTTTCAAAACATGCAAATAGCTCCGGGGGGAGGAGGACTCCAAAAACATAACCTCTGAGAGCTGCTGTACAGGGGTCTCCGTGGAGGAGACGGAGCCACAGACAAGGGCACATACATGCCGCAGGTCCTGGGTAGGCCTCCTGAGGTGCAGGGAAGAGCAGGGCTGGGTAACTTTCTGCAGAGGACCTGAGAGTACTGTGCCTGGGAGGCTTTGTGGGACAGAGGGCTCTGTTGTAAAACCTCAACTCTGCCACCGCCATGTCCACTGCAAATTAATGCATGTGCCTGTGTTCCAATAAAACTATGTGCAAGAACTGGTCCCTAGGCCATAGTTTGCACACCCTGCCTAGAGGCAGGCTCAGGAGGGTAATGGCCCTGCAGATGGATCTACTCTTTTTTTTTTTTTAAATATATATATTTTATTGATTTTCCACAGAGAGGAAGGGAGAGGGACAGAAAGTCAGAAACATCGATGAGTGAGAGAGAGAGAGAGAGAGAGAGAGAGAGAGAGATCAGCTGCCTCTTGCACACCCCCTACTGGGGATCTGCCTGCAACCAAGGTACATGCCCTTGATCGGAATCGAACCTGGGACCCTTCAGTCCGCAGGCTGAAGCTCTATCCACTGAGCCAAACCAGTTTCGGCTGGAACTACTCTTGAACATAGTTCTTTTATGAGCTTAGTAATGCAGGGGAGGGGGACTCTCTTAATCACCCCTCTTCAAGGGTTAGATCTGCTTGCCAACCATAGGCCCTCCTCCCTCTGAGCCTCAGTGTGCATCTATAAAATGGGATTTAAATGCCAACTGCACTGATCAGAAATCAGCCAGGGGATATAAGTAAGTACACAGCCAACACCGAGCACAGAACAGGCACCTGGCGTGAGGCAGTTGCTATGGCCACATAAAGACACTCCCAATACTGAGGGTGGAGCCAGTGTCCTTATGTAGCCTCAGGTATGCGGTCTGCTCCCAATGGAAATTAAGTCCAATGGGAATTAAAAAGTCATCTACAGATTGCTTCAGAGCATAAAATCTCTTATAAACACATACGACGTACCTTGAGATTGAATCCAAATTTTCCATCTTCATCTGGCGTGATACGGATCAAGATTAAGTAGCCATCCCCATTGTCATTCTGGAAAACGGTGGAAAGTGGCTAGGTTACTTTCCTCTCCGCCAGGTGCCTCTGCACCGGGAAGCCGGGGCGGGTCTCCGGGCACCTGAGCACCCCAGGGCCTGGGCTCCCTCACCTTGTTGCAGTAGTACTGGCTGGAGTCCTCGGTGGAGCCCCCTTTGGTCACCCTGTGGAAGTCCTCTAAGAACTGCTGGTCCACGCCATCTGGGGAACAGGAGCCTGGAGCGTTTGAAGACGGAGACACAGAACTGGATGACTTCCGGGTCGGGCAGCTCTGTGCTGGGTTGCTCTCGGATATGCTCCTTCGTTGTGGGGAAAGAGGAGATGTTTTCATCGCTGGATTCAGATTTGATCAGAGCAAACATTACTGACTATTGAGGCCTGACATCCCAGAGTTGTCCCAAACCCTTGCAACCTGAGAGAGCTCCAGAGGTCCAGTTCAGGGCTCTGGTACCCCTGGAGTCCCTGGGCCACCCTGGTCCCCATCTGGCCTAACTGTCACCACCTATTGTTTTGGGGAAAGGAGGCAAAAGGACAGGACAGATCTCAGCTCCCTTCCCAGCTGCATGAAAAGGTGATGGGGAAATGGACCAGCTACTCAGATGCATGTCTCCATCCTTCTGAAACCCTTTTCCTTCTGTCTCAATCCTGCTGACTGCCCTGCTTCACAGAGCTCGTGGCTACCCAAAGGGAATGGGACTAGTCCTATCTAATACAAGAGTAATATGCAGATTGACCGTCACTTAAAAACACAAAATGGCTGCCCCCATGTGGTCAAACATGGCTGCCCCCCTGTGGTAAAAAAATGGCTGGCTCCATGCGGATACAAGATGGCCACCACAAGATGGCCAGCAGGAGACAACAGTTGGGAGGGACCAGGTCTGCAAGGGAGGGCAGTTAGGGGGGACCAAGCCTGCAGAAGAAGGCAGTTGTGGGGGACAAGGCTTGCAGGGGAGGGCAGTTGAGGGGGACCAGGACTGTGAGAACTAAACAAGCCTCTATGTTCACCGGGTCCAACTCCCCCTTCACAGCTGAAGAAACTATTGCCCAGAGATGCTGAGTGGCTTGACTAAGGCCACACAGCTTCCTCCTCCCTTAATAGACAGAAGCATCCTCTCCTCTCCAGGCTATGCTAAGTCTGTTCCTAAGGCACCCCCACACCATCCCCTCCCACCCAACCCTCCACCACCACACAGTCTCTAACCTCAAAGGGCCACAGGGAGTGACCATTTCAGCCGTCACTGTTTAGGACACTCAACTTCTCTGCATCCCACACACCCACTCTAGACCCCCTGTAGAGCCACAGGCCTAGCAAAAGATGCCTTAAAAATCCTACAGAATACAGGATTGTCCTCTTGTTCTATCTACAGGGTCCAGTGATGGGAGAGGTAAGCAGAGGAAGGCAGTCAGCAAAAGAGACAAACGACAGTTTGCTGCCGCCTCTTTCTAAATCATTATTCCAAGCCCTTATCTGTGAATTTTTCATTAAGTTAGGGCTTCTCTGTCTCCTAGGAAATTCAAGTCACCTTACTTCAAATACAAAATCAGTGTCCTATTCAATTTGTTGAGTCACAATTCCAATTTATTGGGATATAAAACTTCAATTACAGACCAGTGTAGGAATATACTCGTAGCTACATGCAAGAGAAGAGTTTGGCCCCATGGTTTTCAAGTTTGAGGCAAAGGTATTATGGATGGGAAGGGGTTTTAGAACAGGATCCTTTGGGACTGAAGCTGTAGACAAGTGGTAAGTTTTCAGACTAAAAATGAATGAGACTTTAATTTACTTAAGGCTACAAAAAATAAAAACAAAAAAAATCTCTCCCACATGTAGGGCAACTTGCCTACATTTTCCTGTTTACAAGAGCACCCCCTAGTGGCAGACCAGGTTTAGGAAATCCTAGGTCCTGAACTTTCCATAGGAAGAAGATGCGAGTAGCACATGCCCTTCACACGTGTGGGAGACTGGAGGGTGACAGCGATGGAAAGGGTGAAGGGCACGCAGCCAGAGAAACAGGTGTGCAAGGGGACGAAGCCAGGTGAAGAGAACAGACAACGTCAGTCAAATTCTAACGTGTTTTGCAGTCGCTCTTTTTCTAAAATTTTTAATGTGTGGATTATCCAAGGTTCTAAAGTACTTTTCCTTCCGGCATCAAACAGCCCACAGTGTGCTCAAAAGAATACATGCAAAGCCATGCTGGGCCCATGCTGCTTTCTAAGTAGGGTCAGAGAGATTACTTTTATTAAACGTGTGGCGGCAGCTTTTGGCTGATCAGCTGTATGCAGACGATCCCCTGCAGGCTGCAGGGACGTTCTGCTCAGCGTGGAGGACGGAAAGACAGATGGTGAGGAGGACATCAATGACACGGAGCGGTGAGACCGTGGTGGCAGCTGGACGCAGCACGGGATGCCACCAAGCCACGCTGGCTTCCTCTCTCCTGGGGCAGGATGTGTGTGCTAACGAGGGAGAGGCTAGAGGGTGAGGAGGGGTTAGGAGATGAGAGGGGAGCTGGGGATGGAGCCAGGGCTCCTGGGGAAGGAGTAGGATGAGAAAAGTAAGAAGAGAGGGAGGGCGGCTGGAGGAAGCAGGCAGGTGACTGGGGCTGGAGGAGGGAGCAGAAGCCAGAGATCTGTCGCTGAGGCAGGAAGGGGACACCTGTCAGAGGAGGAGGCACAGGGAAGGGGGACCGCCACTGTCATCTGGGATCCCGAGTAGCCAGGGAGGGGCTGGCCACCCCCAGCTCCCTGGGATTAAAGGGATGGAGACAGGCAGGCAGGCAGGCAGGCCGTCCTCAGCTGCAGAACTGCGAATGTGACAGACAGGCTTCAGGAACAAAGGCCACGGTGGCGCTCTCACCTCTGGAGAAGAGCCACGTTAAAGAGAGTAAAAATGGCAGGACTGCCCATGAAGAAGAGGCTCCTGTGTGAGGCCTCCCTCACCCCTCTTTCCTAAACCCAAGACAATGACAAATACCTGTGCCCCCAACCCGTGCAGGGGAGCAGCTGTGCTCCCGCTGAGGGTTCCGCAGCCCTAACTCGCTATGGTGCTGGGACAGGTGGGACACAACGCCGCCATTTCCCATTTCCCATCAGGTTTCTCTCCGAGTCTCTGAGCTTCTTACGGTCGGGAGAGACCCCAGACCTCTTCCCATTCCTTTCCCCGTGCAGGTTAAGGCTCGGCCCGGCACGCAGAGCATGCTCCGTGAAGACGCGGGGTGAACGAAGGAGAAAATGCCTCCACGTGGTTCCTGGGCTCATGGAGTTACTCTACAAGAGCATGGAATTCTCTTGAACCCAGGAAGCTCAGGTGAACAGAGAGGATGGGTTCAGCAGTTCTCGGAAGAACAGAGCTCTCGAGAATGCGACAAGGATCTCCTTAGCACGCAGGCTCCGCCTCGGCAGGCTCTCAGAACGCCGCTGCGGTTCTTTTGAATAAAATCCCCGGAGAAATGTTTCACAGGGATCCTTGCACAGGGGCCCCTGAGTAACGAAAAGATCGGCATCTTCAGTCCGGGCTCCTGTGATATGGAGACATTCTGAGCCTGCCTTTCGTATCTTGGCAAGGACCCCAGGGAGGGACAGCCCAGCGCAGGGAAAATGAATGCAAAACTCCCGAGGAAACCCCGCTGCTGGCTGATCTCTGTGGGGGAGACATTCAGATGGGGTCCAGATCCCGTCACGCTGTTCAAATCTGGGTGCCAAGGGTGGAGAGCGGCCGAAGAGACGGGAACTGCTTAATTTCAAGGACAGAGCGTGGGGCTGTCAGGTAGGACTGGAAACAGACACGCTTTGTGGTGTCCCAGGAGCTCGAGGCAGGGACTGATGGATGTTCTGGGTCACTGCCAAGGAGGAGGTGCTGCCCAACCTCGGAACAGGCTGCCAGCCTGCAGGGGAGCTCCCCGTCACCAGTTGACAAGGCCTGGGGGATTCCTACCTTCCAACGTGGCTGAAGAGCGGGGATTCCCTAAGTACCTCCCAATGCACAGAAATCGTTTAAAATTTCTTTTTTTGCCGAAACCAGTTTGGCTAAGTGGATAGAGCAGCGGCCTGGGGACTGAAAGGTCCCAGGTTCGATTCCGGTCAAGGGCATGTACCTTGGTTGTGGGCACATCCCCAGTAGGGGGCGCGTGCAGGAGGCAGCTGACCAATGTCTCTCTCTCATCGATGTTTCTGGGTTTCTATCTCTCTCTCCCTTCGTCTCTGTGAAAAATCAATAAAATATATTTTTAAAAAATTTTCCTTTTTCCTTCCAGCCATCGTAAAAGCGAACGCAGACATGTAACAGTGGTAAATGCACACATAACACGCATCGTTGTCACCATGCTTCCCGTGCGGCAGCACGAAGGGCACTCACAGGGTGTGTGCCCAGAAGTTCTGGAATAAAAAGTGGCAGCCGCCCTGTGTCCCACGGCACAGGGCAGCTCTGCAGAAAGAGACGAGCGAACAGCAAAGGCACTGGTGAGGACGCGAGGCCCGGCGCCCTCTGTGGAGGGTCCCCTCCCGCGATCCAAACCACGGGTGAAAGGACAGCGGCGACTCCGCACACACTCCGCATCTGCCCGCAAACTCACTTCCCCCCCGCAGTGTCTGCACGGCAAAGCCACTTTCCCTTTAGGGGACCTCCCCTCCCATGTTTCTGGGTGGTGGGGTGGTTGGTGTGGGTTTTACTGGCACGAAGGACACTTCCTTCTCTGCAGATTTCGGCCTCTGCTCTGAAACAAGGAAAGGAAGGCGGGAGCCTGGGGAGGAACGTGTGCAGCCTGCCCACTTGGGCACAAAGCCAGCTGCCAGGGATGGGTGTCTGTGACCCCAAACTTCGTTGGGCTGCTGTGAGCAAGGACGTGCCCTCGGGTGACTCCTCCGCCCGGAGAGCCCTCAGGGACCCTGAGCTGCACCACTGGGTTTTGAGCTGGAGTCCAGAGCAGCTCTTTTTCCTCCTTTTTCTCTCTCCTTCTTGCTTGAATGGGTACAGAACAGTACAGCTAATTCTGCTTTCTAAAAGGAGCCCTCCTCGCTGCCTGCGATAGTACTCATCTGATTTCTCTGACAGAATCCTTCTTTTCGCCTCTTAACACAAATCTGCTGTATAAAACATGTCAAACATTTCTTAAACATTTTGCAAATACTCACTGAAATAACCATGGTTTTTTTTTCCCCACTAAGTATAGCTCAACCTTCCCTTCTTGCATGGGGCAACAGAGAGCCCCCACGCTCAGACGCCCAGCGAGGCCAGCTGCCTCTGAGGACCCACCAGCCAGAAGAGGTCCCCCACCTAACTGAGGCGGTAGGGGCTGCAGTTTTTCAACTGTTCACCCCCCTGGCAAAGTGCAGCGGCTCTCTGACGGTGAGACATCTACTGTCAGTGCACCTGGCAAAGCCTCAGCAAGGAAGGCTGCCTTCGAATCACTGTTATTTGCAATTTTTTTAAAAAAAAACAATATATGTTTTTATTGATTTCAGAGAAGGAGGGAGAGGGAGAAAGAGTAGAAACATCAATAATGAGAGAGAATCATTGATTAGCTGCCTCCTGCAAGCCCCCCACTGGGGATCGAGCCCACAACCCAGGCGTGTGTCCTTGACCAGAATCGAACCCGGAACCGTTCAGTCCATAGGCTGACACTCTATCCACTAAGCCAAACCGGCTAGGGCACTACTTTTAACATTTAGCTGCAAAATGCAACAGTGCCCAGGAAGGACACGTCTTCCGAGGTCTGGTGGAAGAGTTTCAGAAAGAATGGATGTGCAATGCGGAGCGGTGAGCAGGGCCAGCAATGTCTTACACGGGGCTGGAGGAAGTGCCTTTGAAATGTAATTTAAATGAGAACAGCCATACGTGGCAGGGGCTCCTGGACTGGACTGTTGAAAGTCTACGATGCTCTGCAATTCCATGGTGTGGCGACAGACCAGAGGAGGGAAATCTGATGCAGGACACATAATTCTCAGAACCTGCAGACAATTCCCCAAAATCCCGTCTCCTTTTAGCCAAGTGGCAGAGGCCCAGAGTGCACGATGAAGACTGATCATGTGCCATCTGCCCCGCTGGCCCGGAGGCCCCTGAAGGCAAATTAGATTTGTCTCATTTGTCTCGATGTTTCCTCAATTTGCTTTGAAGGGTGTCTAAAGTGTGCTCCTGGATTAAAACTTCCCCACTGCCCAGCCGGTGTGGCTCAGTGGTTGAGTGTTGACCTCTGAACCAGGAAGTCACGGTTCCTGGTCAGGGCACATGCCTGGGTTGTGGGCTTGATCCCCCTTAGGGGTTGTGTAGCAGGCAGCCAATCAGTGATTCTCTTTCATCATTGATGTTTCTATCTCTCTCTCCCATTCTCTTCCTCTCTGAAATCAATAAACATTTATTAAAACAAACAAACAGAAACCCCATCCCAGAGCACTGAACAGGTTTCCTCTGCCTGCACCTGGTGCTAAGCTGTGCCATTCACAGCGTTTCCTGTGATGATGGAAACAGCCTTCATCTGTGCTGTCCGACACGGTGGCCACCACCTACACGTGAGCACTTGCCATAAGGATGTGTAACTGAGAAACCCAATTTAAATTTTATTTTCCTTTAAGTTATTTCAACCGGAAGACCCACATGTGGCTAGCAGCTACTGGACCGTCAAGGAAGGTGTGGCTGCTCCACAATTCCATAAGGAGACTGCGAACAGCAATGGGGAGATCTGACACGAGGCAGTCCTGGGCTTCCCAGAGACCCTGTCAGGTCCGCAGATCCCTCCTTCTCCTTTCAGCAAAGTGAGAGCAGCCCATGCAGACGCAAACCAGTTGGAGTGGTGCACACCTGCACGTGCTTCTCTAGACTGGCAAAGCCGGGGTCACACGGAGGGACGTACCCGCTTCCGCTGCAGCCTCAGCAGGCCTGCAGTTGGAGCAAGAGATAGTGATCATTTCCACAAAAGCATTGTCCAAGCTCGGGTCACGCGGAAACAATGGCCAGAGGGATTATTTAACTAGACGTGTTAAGAACACAGATAAGCTGGAAACCGTGACTGCCGTGGTCCGGGACGGCAGAGCGGCAGCAACTGCACACGTACGTGGGGAACGAGGTTTGCAACTCACTTGTGAGGCTTAGAGGACAACCAGGTTGCATTTAATGCTTAAAAACCAGGAGCGAGAGTGGTAAAAAGTTACCGGTGGACTGAAATGCCTCCGGGTGAACCCTACGCTGTTGGGGGAGACGCGATGTTTATATTTGAAGGACAGGACTTCATAGAATGGATACCCATGGCCATGGATGACTAGCTGACCCCATCCCATTTTAGCTTAAGATGTCATTTTATTTCTTTAGGACTTATATCTTTCCCACTTCAAAACATGGTTTGAGAGAGCTGACTCTATAAAATGCACAGATACGGCAAAACGGCGAACTCATTACAACAAGAGAACCGAGAAAGCCCACTAATAAGCAAGGAAGAGTAGGACTTTCTCAGGAACCTGGGCCAAGGGAAGCCAACTCCGTTGAGCATATCATAGAGCTCTGAGCTCCCTGGTAGTCAAGTCAGAAAGGGAACTAGCGTATTAGATACATGTTAGTGAATAATAATAGGACTCCAGCTAGTACTTTAGGAGAGATCCTTTTCCTGGCTGTGAGAGGAGTTAGTCACATTTTAAAAAGGAGAGTGGGGATATAAGAGAACTTGTGGCAAACTGTCCTTGACACAAAGTTAACAGAAAACCAGAGATGTCCTACGCATGTTTAATTTTTTTTCTTTACATTAACTATTCATTAAAGAAAAAATGGAAACAAAAACCCCAGAGGGCACGCTGTGGTTCTACGTAGGTTTTCTTGTGGAGAGCTAGAAAGAAGCTTGTCTCCAGGGATCTGGAACGTGGCCGTGGTAAAACCTGACCGTCTAGAGCAGTGGTTCTCAACCTTCCTAAGGCCGCAACCCTTTAACACAGTTCTTTAAGTTGTGGTGATCCCCAACCATAAAATTATTTCTGTCGCTACTTCATAACTGTAATTTGCTACAGTTATGAGTCTTAATGTAAATATCTGTGTTTTCTGATGGTCTTAGGAGACCCTGCTAGCTGTTCGCGACCCACAGGTTGAGAACCGCTGATCTAGAGAAATCCTACTGTGGTTATCATGTCACTACCTCTGGGGAACGTGGAACGAGACTGCGCTTTGCTCCGGACAGGTATCAACTCTGAGAGGTCCAGCCCTAGCCCCCAGGCTCCTAGCCTGTCATCCAGGGGGCACCCCAGGGAGCTGGCTGCAGCCTCCAGCCCTGGACTCGGGCCATCTGGGCCTGGGCAACCTCCTGGACGGTCATCACCAGCAGGTGAAAAGAGAGAATAACCCAGTCTCTTACTCTTGCTGTGGGCTCTGGTTCTGAGAAACCTCCGAGTCACTGTCTTTCGGGGAGAGGGAGCCCTTGTAGGTGTAAAACACGTCCTCGGTTTCGGTGATGTACGTGACTTCATTGGCGAGGTTGTCCGCCGAAGAGTGCCTTGGCTTTCGGATTTCATGCCGGAGCCGAGGACTTCGCCTGCGTGGGGAGAAGGGGGAGCGTGAAGTGTCGAGAAAGCAAATTCCACTTGAAATTTTTTTTTTTAAATAACACACCAGTGATCTAACGTTGTGTCCTGACCTTTCTAAGAATGACACAGAATTCAGTTCCAGAAAAGGTAAAAACAGATTCTTCCCTCACGTGGTTCTGGTTTTTCAAATCCACTTTCTGAAGAACTCCTCCCTCCTAAATTCAAATGCTACAAGACTTTATATCTTTTGCCTTAATGTGAAGAATATGTGTGTGTGTGTGTGTGTGTGTGTGTGTGTGTGAGAGTGTGTATGTGTGTGTGTGTCTTATGTGGTGTGTCTTATGTGACATTAGAGGGACATCACAGCATTATCCTTTTCCCCTGAGAGCAGCAGTAGCTGTGTGACCTTAAGCAAGTCACAGTGCCTCCCTGGCCTTAGCTGCACCGACCTGCTCCTGAGAATGAACCAGAAGAGGCAACGCTCTCAGGACGCCAGGGACAGCCCCTGGGCATCGGCTATTGCCGAGGGGATTCCAGGAGCTTAGCTCTCCAAGTTCTATTTTTCCCTCAGCTTTTCCTCCTCCCTCTTGTTAGCCACTTGTTCTTGGGAGTGTCAGCGCCTCCACTATTCACAACCCTCGGGCCTGGATAATCAATAACACTGTGTCCAAAGCAGAGCAGAAAGGCTGGTGAATCCTTAGGGAGGACCTATAAATAGCATTAGAGCTCCCCACCAAGGGTGCGGCACCTCAAACCCAGCTGTTCTCCTGGGTGCCATCATGGGCCTCCGCTGTCCCCGGCGCTGCTGCCTAAGACACTCTCAGACAAATCAAGCTATGTTATCGCATAAATTTACCTCTTCACATACTGTGTACCAGTAGTTTTATTGCTAGCTTTTTACCCAGTGGCCAGATAAGTTTCTATTGAATGAGAACAAAAAACGTGTTACGTAAATGTTAAAGGCACGCTTTGAAATTAAATACCCATTGCATTTTGAAATTATTTATTACATGTTCTTACAAAACAATATATTTTTAAAGAATTCTCATGACTGACCACAAGCCTTAGAACAGAAAACACGAGAATTCTCGTGATCCATCCGCCATGTGTTAATAAGGATGTGGGACTATATCTTGGAAGGCAAGAAGCGAATCTGCTCAGCCCCGATACGACTACTGACAACAAATACATTGTCATCCCTGCCCAGAGCCTTGGGCTCCAGGGGCAGGTCCTTACCCAGAGGCCTGCGAGAATTTCCCTTCGTCCGGGAACTTAAAGGTTCATAAGTCTTGCGTGAAAGTCACACTCCTCTCCCAGCATGGAGCTGGGGCAATGTTTCCAAATGGGTGTCCCTTCTGTGGCTGACGCTAGGGTGCTGGGGAGGCATTCACAGCAATCGCTTGATGCCTTTGCGGGGGACATTGTCAAAATAATAATTCCACCTCAAACTATTTATTTAGCTTTCAAAGCACTGAGGCATTACTTCTTTGGTGGACATTTTTGTAATCCTTTTATAGTTGGGGTGACTGAGACCAGAAAGGTAAAGAAACTTGTGAATGAACAGGCAAGTTAGAATCCGAGCTTGGGTTTTTCAGCTACAAACCCAGTGTCCTTCCCTGGTGCCCAACTGCCACTTCCTTCCTTCTCCCCAACTCCATTATCTTAAACGGGGGGCAGGCTCCCTCCCCACGTGCATTTGCTACTGTTGCTGAGGATCACACATGCGTACATCAGTTCTATCGTGCTCCTGTATCAGGTTTCCCCAAAGTTTCTTCTGTGACGTTAATGGGAAACAGGAGATTAAATAAAACCCAACGTGCTCTTTATTACAGATCCTGCTAGAACATTAATTGGCTCATGTACACTCCAATTCCAAAAGGGCCTTCCAGCAGGCTGTAGTTGTTAAATCTAGACCAAGTAACTTTTAAAAAAGAACATCCCGGCATTATCCACCAAGGAAAATGTTAAGCTAGACGTGCGCCTTCTGCCAAAACAGTTTCCTCTGCAGCAGCCAAACCCGCTGCTGCAAATTCTGTTGTTGGCCATCTTGATTTAGGAATTTATTATTAACTAGAGGCCCGATGCACGAAGATTCATGCAAGAATGGGCTTCCTTCCCCTGGCGGCCAGCACTGTGCTGGCTCTGGCCAGAGCCGCCTTTCTGCCTTTGCTTCTGCCCAGAGCTGCCTTTCTGCCTTCCCATGCTGCCCAGAGGCCCGAAGAGGCGGGGGCAGTGCAGAACACCTGCGCCGTCACCATGGTGATGACACAATCATTCCAGCCCCAGCCGCTCAGTGCCTGTGCATGCAAATTAATCGGCCATCTTTTTGGGGTTAATTTGCATACTCACTCCTGATTGACTGGTGGGCATCATGAAGGTATGATCAATTTGCATCTTTCTCTTTTATTAGTGTAGATTATTATTTTTAATAATTACTTTTATTAGTGTAGATTATATATATTTTTTGAGAGAATGTGCTTACTGGTGAGTAATACAAAAAAAAAAAGGAGGACGTACCAGTTGGGAGTAATAGGAGGGGACCGAGAAGGCAGACTCTTGGTTTCTAAATGTTCCACGGATAAGGATCTCCGCATGGCTGGGTTCCAGACCATCCCTCCAATCACCTTTTTGCAATACTGGTTATTTACAGACCTGAAAAACCAGATGCAGGTTCACTTTCTACACTGACATGTTCAACAAGGAAGACATTACAGTGTAAGTGGGACGCTCTGCACACACTCCCTCCTCGGACCCTGTTCACACTGGCCAAGGTGAGCAGGAGCAGAGGTACAGGGGTCAGAAGCAATGCTTTTCTCTCCTGGCTTTTCGTTATGTTATTTTTTCTCTCTCTCCTTTTTTTTGTCTTAACGATAGCACGCAACCCAGGCATGTGCCCTGGCCAGGAATCCAACGTGATTTCCTGGTTCATAGGTTGATGATCAACCACTGAGCCACACTGGCTGAGCTCAAGGTTACTTTTGAATTTCATTTGTACCAAGAATTTAAATCTTAGCTATCTAGATCCCTTAGATAACTGCAGCCGACCACTGGGTAAGGCATTACCCTCACCCAGAAGTTTTGACTTCAGGTTAAAGACATGAGTACATTATTAAAATGTTTTTTAAAAGTGCTTTTCCCTAAGGCAACGGTCGGCAAACTCATTAGTCAACAGAGACGCAATCTGCCGACCACTGCCTTAGAGAGTGAATTATTTCAGAGGATGAAGTTTGAAGCCAGTTTAGGGGAAACTCAGGTCTGGGATTTCTAGATTTTTAAATCATGTTGCAATGTTGTATGAAAAGAGTCCACACATTTGTTGCAGCCTAAAACCACCACCAACATTGACAAAAGAACAAAACCCCAGAGGACACACACAACACAAAACAGCCCCTAGAACATCACTGCACTAATTTACAACAGGAAGTGCCATGGCCACCCTCATGGAGATTCGCCCAGCAGCACTGCTAGCCAGAACCTGTACCCAATTACCACTGACCAAGAGCACAGCACAGAGGGAGGGCAGCAAGCGGGTGATTCAGAGGCTGAATGCAGCAGCTCCCCAAAGGATGGGTCATGCGTTATTAATGGGTACTCTTTGAGGGGAAAAAAAAAGTTCCATTGTCCCATAAGCCTGGAAAACATTGAGTTTCTTTTATGTGGACCCTCTCAGGAGGAGGCCTAATAGGCAAATATGTAGACGTATCTCGAGGGGTTCACCAAGGCCTGGAACCCTCTAAGCCTCAGGTTCCTCATCTATCAAGTGAGGCTGAGGTTTCCCAGGACACTGCAGCTGACACTGGCAGGAAAGAATTGCTGACTGCCGAGACTGGTTTGGCTCAGTGGATAGAGTGTCGGCCAGCGGACTGAAGGGTCCCAGGTTCGATTCCGGTCAAGGGCATGTACCTTGGTTGCAGGCACATCCCCAGTAGGGGACGTGCAAAAGGCAGCTGATCGATGTCTCTCTCTCATCGATGTTTCTAACTCTCTATCCCTCTCCCTTCCTCTCTGTGAAAAATCAATAAAATATATTTTTAAAAAAAGAAAAAAAAAGAAGAATGGCTGCAGGTTCTCTGTCTCCTGAATCGGGCTGGCCTGTGGCTGCTGTGACCTCGGCAGAGCAGCTGTCACAGCGGTGCCACTTCTGGACCCGTCCGTTACGGTGATCGGCCACCTTTATCTCAGACCCTGAGCCTGTGTGTATGAAAGCCAACCACCCAGCTGGCGCGCTCACCTAAAGAGTCCCTGGGAGCACAGAGAGGGGTCCTGGTGAGCCAGCCTGCCAATCACTCCATCAAGGCACCAGGTGTGTGTGAGAGAGAAATTGTCTTAGACTCTCAGACCGGACTAGCTACCAGCTGCATGTCTCGGAGCAAAGAGCTATCTGTCTGAGGCCTTCCCAAAGTCCTGACCCACAAAATCTTAAGATATAATAGCATGGTTGTTGCTTGAAGTTACCAAAATAAAGGTAGCTTTTTTAAAAATATACATATGTTTTATTGATGTTTTACAGAGAGGAATAGAGAGCTAGAAACATCGATGAGAGAAAAACATCCATCAGCTGCCTCCCGTATGCCCCCCACTAGGGATGTGCCTGCAACCAAGGTATATGCCCCTGACCGGAATCGAACCAGGGACCTCTCAGTCCACAGGCTGACGCACTATCCACTGAGCCAAACCAGTTTCGGCATAAAGGTAGCTTTTAATGCCGTAGTGCATAACCAGATGCCCTCCCCACACTCTATGCTGACTGCATTTTACAGATGAGGACACTGAAGCAGCAAAGTGAATTAAAACGGAGGTGGCATAGGTAAGATTTGAGCGCAGGCTGCTGGGCACCAGAGTCTATACCCTCAGCTGGCCAGAAGGAGGTAAGCACTGCATTCCAATAAGCTGTGCTCATGGCTTGTTCAGTAATACATCTCCTGAATACCAGACAGTATTATAAGAGCTAAAAACTCTGAAGATGCATTTGTTTGTGGTTTATCAGAAGCTCAGAGAGCACTTAGCGCCATAAATCCTATCACTGATATTAACAGAAACTTCCTACTTATTGAACCTATAGTTACTTAATGATCATCAATGAAACAGGGAAGTCATGGAGCTGTCTGACACAGCCCCATGTATCAGACCCTGGCTCACATAGGGGCGCTGTTTAGTTAGCAACAGCCACATCAACAATGCAAAAATCACAAAACCAACTTCTCAAACCAACAAATGATCTACAAGTCATAAGAATAATTGAATCCAGCCAGGGTGGCTCAGTGGTTGAACATCAGCCCATGAACCAAGAGTTCCCAGTTCAATTCCCAGTCAGGACATATGCCCAGGTTGCAGGCTCAATACCCAGCAGGGTTTTGCAGGAGGCAGCTGATCTCTCTATCCCTCTCCCTTCCCCTCTAAAATAAATAAAAACTTATTTAAAAAAATAATAATTGATAAACAATTTCTGCTACAGTGTGTAGTTAGAAGACAACTGAGGCCAAATACACAAAAATATACAAAGCATGGTTAGTTTACTTAGAGGATGAATTTTAATCTATATTAAAAGGTAAACATGTATAGGTTAATTTCTTTTACTTTACTACTCACTAAATTCTTTGAATATGATTCTTGTAAATAATGGTACACATGGGATTGTACTTTTAAGAATATAATTAGGTGCAAGCACTCAATAATTATCAGCTATAATTATTACTTGTAATTATGATGGTTATTTCATGATTGCTATACAGAGCACATACCAGTCACTTGACTCTGGAAATCTTATTCATTCATTACTATGAAGCATCCCAGGGAGTGAATATTCTGTAGGCAAGGCCGTCTTAGTGGCAGCAGGCCAGGAGAGGCCATATGCCAGCTCCACGGTGACCCTGAGCCACTGCCACGTGCTTCCCTGATTGTGACCCGGTGCGAGAGCAGCTGCGAAGCTGGCTGCTTGCGAGCTCGGAGGAGAGCAGCGTGGGGAGGCAGAAACAGGCGAGGGGAACATGAGCAGGATCTGAGCATGTGTGGAAAGAGACACCACTTCCCCGGGTGGGATGGCAGCCATGGTTCCGAGACCTGTCAGCAGCTGCAGCCCCAGCACCGGGGGCCCTTGGGGGGGTGATGCCATCCCACCCCCGATTGAGCATGTCCACTCACGGGTGGGGACCAGGACGTGTTTACTTCTCAGAACGGCGTGGAGACCGGCGTGTACTCACTTGTTTGGGTTCCTGGAGCCCAGCGTCCAGTACTGAGACAGAACATTCTTTTCCTGAGGCAGCAGCTTCTTTGCCTGAAAGAACGTATGGTGCTCGACACAGGATTTCCACAAGGTTTTGCAAGATCGGTAATTTAACATGTTGAAGGCCACAATGTGATCCCTGGATTCGGTCTGGGAGGAGAAACACAGCAGAGAATTCATCGGCACAGAGGTAGGCGCGAGGTCTCACGGGCGACAGTCACGTGAGATGCGGCAGGCCGCAGGAAACTGGCTGCCACCGGCCTCGGCCACAGGCCAGGGTTGCAGGAATGCTCAGGCGTGGGCTGGTTAACCATCTTCTTCATGGGAGAGGCGACCCGCGTCTCCTCTCTGTCAGTATCCGTGGTCCTTCATGAGCGCTTCCCTTTCAAAAGGGCCTAGGTTTCTAGGTTGGATATATTTGGAACAACCAGAAGGGCCGTCGGATACTTCCCTTTGAACGTTCAGCTCTGAGCAAATGTCTCCCCCGGAGAGTTAACTTTCACCCAGCAGACCACGGGAATAATTTCGTAACACTCTGGATTTCTCTACTTGCTTTCCATAAAGCGGAGTGAAACAGAGTGCTGCTGATACGGAATGATCGCTTTAATGATCTGCTTTCCTTTCAGCCTACCTGAGTGTAGGGTTTGTTTTCACGTTAAAATACCATCCTGTGCGTTTCCGGGCCACCTTAAATCCTGTGTGTGGGGGGGGGGGGGGGGAGCCCCGGAGGCTAGCCCTGGTTTTCTCCGGGCTTTTGTGCTTTTCTGTCTAAGTGCTCACTGCGCTGGGGAGCCATTCTAGGTTCACCCTCTCTTTGCGACACTGGGAAATGGACACAGGGACAGTACGTGGAAAGCCTGCTGTGTAACCAGAGGGAGCGTGGTGCCCGTTTACAATCCAGCCCCTCCCCTTCGTCCAGCCCCTCTTCTTCTTAGCGGGGAGCCTCAGCTCCCTCCCTGCTAAGCCCTTCCTCCCTGGAGGACAACCAGTCGGAATTCTGGGAGTTACTGGTGGCCTGGCACAAAGGCTGGCATACAATGGAGACACATCAAGGGAAGGGACTGACCCTGCTGTGCGGTGCTGCGTTTCTGTAAATAAGGTAACTCGGCTGGGCTAGGGGAGGTGAGGGGCTAGGCTAAGAGGAGGCGAGTAACCTGCCCTGTGGGCACGGGGAAGAGCCAGCCTGAATCCATCTTCCAACTCCAAAGCCAGTCACTTCTCCAACCAGACGAGGGGCGTGGGTTCTACAGAGAGCTGCTGGGTCCTCGGGGCTCTGAGTTCCGTCTTCTTCCCACCTAAGCCCTGCTCTTCCCTCCCTGCTCTCTGCACGTGGCAAACTGCCTGCACCCACTGGAGGAGCTGAGGTAGTGAAAACGAGAAACAGAGCGAGCGCAGGCAGGACTCACCTGCTTCTGTCGCTGATGGATAAAGAACTTTTTCCTTTTGAAAGAGATTTTGAGAATGTTCACCCTGCATAGAGTAAAAGAAAACACACCAAAAATAAAGCACATCAGGGATCAGTCGGGCGGTGGCTGCTGGTTCCCAATGTACGTCCTCTGCTCCAGGGTCATGATGACCAGAGTTTACTTCCGGGTAGGCATGATTGTGGCCCCATCACCTCGGCCCAACACCAAGTAGCTGATGGAAGCCAGGAATCACAGAGGAGCCACTGGGTGATGATGTAGCTTTTAAATAACAAGAACTGTGAGCAGCGTGCTCTTTGCTGCAGCTGCGTGTGTGACAGCTCTCTGCATGAGCTGGTGTGCACCTGGGGGAGATGGGAGGAGGGGGTGCAGGCAGGGTGGTGGAGGGCAGTGTGGAGCCGCAGAAAGAGGACCCACATCCAGCTCCTTACTCAACAGCTGTGTGCCCAGCAGCCCCTGGATTGCTTGCCTAGAACACAGTCACAGCCACTGTTAACTGAGCATTTTTTATATACCAGGTCCCCTACTAAGAGCTTTACAAGCAGTCCATCGTCTAGCCTTGCAGCAGCCTGAAAAGTACGTCTTTTGACGCCCAGTTTTCAGGTGAGGAAACTGAGGCTCGGAGGCATCTCCTCAGTGCCCAGCGAGGGTGCGTGAAGCGGGTATGAGCTGTGCTCTTAGTCCCCCGCTGTGAAGTCTGCTGAACAGGGGGACAGCGCTGCCTTGCCCATGGGCTTGTCTGGTGGGGATTCAAGTCTTGGGTCCCCCGAGTTTTTAGACCAGAATCAAACACTTGGTAAAATGTTCAAGGAATAGGTAAAAATCGCATTAAAAACACAGTTCTTGCCAGGAGAAAGTCCTCAGAATTCTGGCCAGGATTTTTTAACTCCAAAACCCATCTTGCACCATTTTATCCACATCACCACAGGGGAACTTGAGGCGGGGCAGGGGACGCGGATAAAAACCACACTAACGTTCCCAAGTGCTGACTCTGGATCAGATTCAGAGGTCAGAGGCGAACACTTGGGAGAGAGTTTCTATCCCGCCCCCCCCCCTTTTTTTTTTAGAAATAACCGCTTAAAATTAGAGTTGACATTGCTTTGGTTCAGCATATTTGCAAAGCATGATGCAGAAATAATCAGAACCGGCTTGCACTTACCAAGGATAGAAACTTGTGCAAATATGTTTTCGGTACACAGCAATGCCCGCGGAGGCGATTCCAATCATTAGATCTAAGTTGTGCAGGTCCTGCCAAAAGAAAGAGCTCAGATTCACAGCGTGTTCCGGTCAGGCCCACGTCCTCTGGTATCTCCCACGCACCCATGCTCTTATAGACAGCAACGCGCAGAAGCTCCGAAGGGAGAACGTCATGGAAGAGAGGCCCAAATCCCCTCTTCATGGACACCGAACATCTGAGTATTAGCACCAGATTCTTCTAACGTAAACGCGCTCACAGTAACACCCGCTCCACCGGTTTCACCAAGTTACCGGGCCAGTCTGCTCATTCCACAGGATCCCTGAGATGAAATTTGATTTTACGTTTTCAACCATTAGTCTGAGGTGTCATATTAACATCACAAAGGCCCTGCCCTGCACGGCTTTCTGTAGATCTCAACTCCCACCACTAGAATGGGGTGAAAACCACGGACTCTAAATCCAATCCAGATGTAAAAGCTGCTTATGCTAGTAAATCCAGTAAGCTCAACATCTGCTCAGAAACCGGTGTGCTAGGCAGCACATTCAAGAAGCAACCCATATATGCGTAAATAAACGGAACAAGTCGATGCTCCTCCCTCTCTCCTGTCCTCTCCTTCTCACATCAATAAATAAAAATTAAAAAACAAAGAGTCCCTACCCTTGAGTCACCTGTCCCCTGCCCCACCTCCCCGTGTACCCAATCAGATACTTGTAATTACATAGCAAGAGCAGAGTTTGACTCGGTCTGTGTTATTTTGGGCGACTGAGCGTCAATTTTTCCTTTCGGACAATAACGATTATCGGGCCCACCTCCAAGGGTTTTTATCAGTCTGAAATTAGGGAATGTACGTAAAGAACACAGAGCAGGCACTGGGGACAACTCACTTTGGAAAAAAAATGATGTGAACACGGGAATTAGAAAAACTGATCAAAGAACACAGTGCCGATAGCATGAAGGATCCAGAGAATATTCCCTATGGGGCACCCAACCGAAATCACGCAAATGAGCAAAACCGAATTTCCTTGGTGGAATCGAGGGTGGCATTTAAACATGACACTTGGGATCAAAACAAGGGGAAAATACTACGCAGGCGGCACAGACACACAAATTAGCAAATAAAGTCCAAGTGGAGCGCAAACTAAGGAAATCAAGGAGTGGCTTGGGTGGGCAGTGACCTGAGTCTCCAACCCCCCGGGCCTGTGGTCTTTCAGTCTGCACTTCAACCTCGGCAGCACAGACAGGTATGGGTCCCTAAGTTCCCATCCCCATCCCAGCATCTCCCAGCTCCACTTGTACGAGGCAGGGCCGTAGGACTAGTTCTGGCCAATGTGCTATAGGGTCGGAAGTGACTGCGTCTCTTATTAGTGGCGTGCAACCCCCCAGCTTCCTCTGAGGCCTTGTGTGAAAATGGTGAGGCCACCAGACAGGGGCGGCCTGCACTGCTGAGTCATAGCTGAAGGAGGGCCGCCCTGGACCCGCTGCAGACTCTGAACTACTGAGGAGCTTGGTGGTATTAAGTTCTGATATCTACGGGGTTCTGGTTGATGCGGCATAGCCAGGGGTCCCTCTGATACCTTGCAGGTGTCAGCGGGCCTCAGGACCCTCTTGGGGCACTGGGAGAGGGGAGAACACGGATCAGCTGGAGCGGGTATAAAGCCTACTTCACCACTGAGGAAAGTTCTCCACAACATTCCACTAGAGAAAAAATATTATTTGCAAATGGAATGAAATTTAATGGTCAAGTCCTAACTTGATATTTTGTAAGATCCAGTATCTTAAAAAAAAATACACACACACACACACACACACACACACACACTTATTTCAGAGAGGAAGGGGAAGGGAGAGAAACATCAATGATGAAAGAGAATCATTGATTGGCTGCCTCCTGCACAATCTCATTATTGGGGATTGAGCCTAAAACTTGTGCATGTGCCCTTGACAGGAATCAAACCTGTGACCCTTCAGTCCGCAGGCGGATGCTCTATCCACTGAATCTAACAGGCTAGGGCTAGATTTTGTATGCTTTTCCTACTTTATTACCTATGTCATAACTTGCCTGTCACAATTATGCGCCTGAAGAAAGTGTTTCTATGCATTCCAAAAACATTATACAGAAATAAAATTTGGCCATTGACTCAACTTCCCTTAGTCTCATCTGCAAAATGAGATAATTAGACTACCAATTTCAAAGGTTACTATAATCTTTAAATGAGACCTTATGGTTTCATTTGAGACCATGTGGAACAAATGACAAGGTGTTCCACCAATTATTTTCTTTCTTTTGGATATGATGTGGGCCAATTACAGCTATAAAAGGTCAGATATCAATTAGAAAGGGCTGGGGTCATATACCAAAGCCACTACTTATATGCTATTAAGTCCATGTGTATCAGTTACTCCATCTGTACAAAGGGAGTAAGAAATAAGCTACTATGTGGCAGATGAAAAATGCTCAGAAAATAATTGATGTTAGTCCATTTTATTTAAAACGTCACAACCAGCCTTGGCTGGTGTTGTCCAGTGGTTAGAGTGTTGGCCCAAGCACCAGGTTTGATTCCTGGGCAAGGCACATACCTGAGTTACAGGATCGATCCCCGGTCCTGGTTGGGGATGCCTGCGGGAGGCAACCAAACCATGTGTCTCTTGCTCAATGACACAACCAATTTAAGATACTGATTTTCATAATCACACAATGATAATTAAAAAAAAAACATGATATTTGAGTAATTAGCTCTAGTTTGAGGAGCACTGAGATTAACTAGTAGAAACCTTAGCTCATTAAAGTGTTACTTAGAAAACAGACTTACATACCATTTTTGATTTTTTAACCACAATATAAAATGGCCATACAAAAATGACTTGTTTTTAATTCTCATGACCCTCCCCAAATAAAGTCTTCAAGTACAAAGGCAACCATGAAAAAAGCAACTGAAGAAACAACCGGCAAAACTCAGTATTACTTTATAAACGTCCAAACGTCTAAAAAAAAGTCTTTTTTTTTTTTGCAAAAGCAAGACTTTTAGAAGATATTTCCAAACTTCCAGAAATTAAAATCGAAGTAATTTTTTGAAGCCAAATGTGCCCAAGGTACCTACCCTACCACTGTGCAGCTCCACGCCATAGAAGTCGAGGGTCCGTGCTATGTTGATGAAGCAAGATTCCGCCTCCGACTGCTTCAGCCCACTACAGAAGAGAGGAGATACAGCGTTCACCCACGAGAGGATGGCAACTCCAATTTAAAAAAAAAAAATGAAGACAAATCTAAAAAATCGGATAGCATTACTCTAAGGGTACCAAATGCCTCATGGTACCTAACCCTAAATTCCCGAAGCTTGATCTCACCCTAAGTTCTACTAAGCCAGGGTTTCCTTCTTGCCCACTAAGACTTCTAGCCCATCATTCCTTTATTAAACACTCCTTCCCCTTCAGGAGGCTCTCCATGATCAGACGGCGAAGACTGCCGCCTTCGGAATTCCCATCCCGCTTCTTCCAAGCAGGTACGCGGTAGGTCTTTCTGCCTTTATCTACCCTTTTAGCAGCAGCCTCCAACTTCCACACGTCACCGTACTATTTTAGGACGCTGGCTCCTGCCTGGGGAGCAATTCTGGGAGGCAGGATTGGCGGTGCCTTTTAGAAGGGACGCTGGGTGGTTGGCCTTTGTTTTTATGGCCTTCCCAAGCATGTGAGGTCCCTCGAGACCCGGCCTTCCGAGTCAGGGGGGGCTGGCAGCTGTGAGTCAGCTGAGGCGAGGAAGCAGGAGGCCAGATGGGGCGTGGTGGTGGCAGGGAAGGCTTGGCCCCGGGCGGCGCAGGAGCCCGGGGCTCCGTTCTGGAAGTGAGGCAATTTCATGGCCTGATGCCAAGAGCGGGCTCCGGGCTTGAGCCAGCCTGTCAGCACTTTTGTCCACCTGCCTGTGCATTCGACCCCATCTGAAGGCCCGGGCCACTTCATTCAATGGGGTGAGGCTGTTCAAAGAGCGGCCTGGTAGGGCCCATTAGTGGGGCAGTCAGATTTACAAGGGGCCTTTCCTCCAGGAGTTAAACGGATTTCAACCGCATCCTGACAAAAGACACAGCAAATCGCCCTGAACTCTCACCGCATTTTACACTTCACACAATGCCAGCCCTGCCAAATATACATGCCCTCGTTACAGCTCAAAGGTTCGCAAACCCCCGACATCCTGAAAGGATTCGTGAACAAAAGAGAGAGGAGAAGAACAGAGCAAACACAGGGCTAACCGTACTCACCGGGGTTTCCCAAAGTAGGCCACCCCCTCCCTGCTCTCACCTGTGCTGCTCGTGGAGCGATTCCACCTTCGTGACAAAGTCGTCGTTCTGATCGGGTATAAACTGGCTCTCAGAAAGATAGCCCGGGTGGTGAATGGAAGGATTATAGTCTCCAAAATGAGCTGGTAAGACAGAAGAGGGAGGAAATGGCCCTTTCAACAAGGTCTGCATTCACAAAGCCTCACAAGGAAAACATTAATTGGAAATATTCTTCCCCGAAAGCTTTGCCCCCAGAGGAACCTGGGCTTCACTGCCTTAGCTCCAGACGCCACAAGTTCTGCTTGAACTCTCCCCAGGGGCGAAGTGGAGACGGTTCGAATCTCGGTCCTACTCTAACCCCACATCTGGTCGGCACGGCAGTTTGTGCTTATACCCCCGGATAAAGGAAAATACGAGAACCTGCTCAGAGCAATGCCACTCTCTGCAAGCCAGGCACGGGGTCGGCTCCCTCTCTGCAGTGCCCGCAGGTGGTTTTAACACTGGACCGACCTGCTCTAAGAAACGGGGTGAGGTCTGCATCTTGACTCACCCCCTGGAGTTCAGGAAGTGTGGAAGGGAGGGAACCAGGGTGTGTTCAGAGGCCCTGGGGTGGGGGCAGGGAGTGTGAGGAATAGGAGTAGGTAGGGCTGAAGGGTCTGGGCCCTGGCAAGGCTGAAAGGGAAGAGTTTTGGGGAAGGAGGAAACATTCTTAGGGGACTCGGGTGATAGGAAGACAGATGCTGGGGCTGGCAGGGAAATAATGTTGGGGACATGCAACCAGAGGCGGCAGGGGGAGAGGGGAGGGAGAGAGGGCCCATGGAGGAACTCCCAGACTGATCCCTGGGCCTCCTGGCATTTCCCCTCAAGGTCCTGGACTGCCCTCTGCAGACCGGCCCACTAAGGGCTGTGGTGTGATGGGCATTCCTGAGAGCTGTGCAGTGAGTAGCCAACCTGTACCAGCGTGGGTGGCTGCCCTGAGCACGTGAGCATCTGGGTGTCTCTCTGACTGTGGGAGACTGGGAAAAAGAACCCTGGGTGGGGAGCCAAGGACCTGGACTGTTTATCTGTATAGAAACAGGAGTGAGGAAGACAATGCCTAGCCCTGGGGGGCAATGAATCCAGTATTTCACTTTTTTGACAAAAGAGGCTATTTCATCTTTAAAAAAATATATAAATCTAGATCTTTCCAAAGGTTTTCATGTCATCTTCCTGGGGCTGGCTTCAATGTCAAGGGGCTTCTGAGGACTCAGGATCGTTTCAGAGGACCCACTCAGCACCGAAGGTTTCTAAGTCACACACCACTCCACCATCACTCTGTCATGGGCTGGGGGGAGAGTGAGGTGAGGCCGCAGGGCCAGCCACACACACGCAGGGCCGCTCTCTGAGACACCCTGGAAGGAGGGGTCCATTTCCTCCTTGCACTGTTCCTTCTGGGCTGGGAGTGGGCCAGCTCATCTCTAGGGCCTCACTCTTAGACATGGCACATAGTAGGTGCTCAGGGAGGTGCTGCTCAGAACTGTCGTGTGTGGAGGCTACTGCCAAGTTCAGCTTCGGAAGGGAAGAGGGCAGAAAGCCAAGTGGTCCGTGCATGCAGACTTGGTCAAGGGGAGACCACAGGCCGTGAGGGCCAGCCACCTGTGGCTGAGCTGGGCACGGCAATGTGCAGGCTGGATGACGCCAGCACAAGTGTGGCTTGCCAGTGAGCCTGTGCGTAGCGAAGTGTGCAATGGCATTTACAGAAGTCCCTTAGGTGTCCTGACCCAGGGTCCACCGTGAGGAAAGGTCGAGAAAGCCTTAGCATCCAAACTCCTCGTGCTAAAGGGCAGGAAATGAATGTGCAGAGAGCAGAAGGGACTGGCCCCACCCCAGTGCCATGTTTTAGCAGTCCAGATCGGAACGCAGGTGATCCACACCCCGGCTAGTGCGTCTGCCAACCCACCAGCCTGCCTGCTGGGCCCGAGCTGCTGCTGCCAGTGGCCATGACCCTAAAGGGCAACCAAATGCCACAGGTGATGTTCCTGAGCCTACTAATTTCCCTCTGTTGGTTTCATTAGCTCAGAAGACCCTCTTGGATCTTGATTCCGTCTTCCATCATATAACTGGCAGTCCCAGCCCAGCATGAACAGCAAGGCTCTCTCTGTAGGCCAGTCACCCACCGATGTCTGAACTGAACCCTGGACCTATGAACCTCCCTGAGGGTGGTTTTCCCTTGAAATCTTAGCCGGCCACCCTGTGCAAGTCCTGTGCTGACCACTAGGGGGAAACAAAGTTAACCAGTGACACACAACATCTGAGCAGCCCAGGGCGGTTTCCACTTTGATTCCAAGGACATGATGGTGAGTGATAACCCTGCCACGGGCGATGCTTTCATCCCCATTAAACAGACCATGGAACTGAGACTCAGCTAAGCCACTGTGGCTTAGCTGGTCACTGGGAGCCTAGACTCCGACCACCATCTGCACTCTTTATCTATTTACCATACCACACGCCCAAGCAATACATGCAACAGCTAATGATAACAGCAGGGAGAGGATATGAGGGCTTCTACTGGGAAATACCTTGCCTTTTAAGTCCCATGGATTCTTCTGGCTGGTATTTTACATTTTTAAAAAATATATATTTTACTGATTTTTCACAGAGAGGAAGAGAGAGAGATAGAGAGTTAGAAACTTCGATGAGAGAGAAACATCGACCAGCTGCCTCCTGCATACTCCCTCCTGGGGATGTGCCCGCAACCAAGGTACATGCCCTTGACCGGAATGGAACCTGGAACCCCTCAGTCCGCAGGCCGACGCTCTATCCACTGAGCCAAACCGGTTTCGGCAGGCTAGGATTTTACATTTTTTAAACATGAGAGAGTATGTCACGGGAACTCAGACATGTGGCATCTGAAGCGTCCAGCTGTTTTGCTGGGGAAAAGCCCTTTACGTGCACTTCCTCCAACTCCCACTGGATCTTCGAGGCTCTTCTTGGGGACGCTTCCTAGGAAGCTGTTCTGGATTCCTTCCCTCCCCAGCCCAGTCTTGACGGGCATGTCCTCTGTGCTCACCCCACTGCCAGCATCGCCTGGTCCACCTCTGCCTGCCCACCAGTCTGGCAGCCACTGGCCACATGTGGCTACTGAGCACTCGAAGGTGGCCAGTCCACACTGAGAGGTGCTGCCCGTGCAAAGTCTGATGGGTTTTCACAGGCTTAGTACGAAAAAGGTAAAATTTCTCATTAAGATTTTTTTCATTAATTACCTACTAAAATGATAATATCCTGGATATACTGGTTTAAAATATATTAAAACTGCCGAGACCGGTTTGGCTCAGTGGATAGAGCGTCGGCCTGTGGACTGAGGGGTCCCGGTTCAATTCCGGTTGGGGGCATGTACCTTGCTTGCGGGCACAACCCCAGTAGGGGGTGTGCAGGGGGCAGCTGATCAATGTCTCTTATCGATGTTTCTGACTTTCTATCCCTCTCCCTTCCTTTCTGTAAAAATCAATAAAATATATATATATTAAAACTAACCTCACCTGTTTCGTTTTACTTTTTTAACATGGCTACTCGAGAATTACATACAGAGCTCACATTATATTTCTACTAATACACACACACACACACACACACACACACACACACACTCACACTCACACACCCATGAGCTCTATGGAAACTCCAAAAATAAATTCCTAAGATCCCAGCAGCGTGTAGAGTGACAGCAAGCAAGTAGCAGGAATGAGCTCCAGCAAATTCCCTAACTCAGGTGGGCCTCAGTTTGCAGGTCTGTCGGAGGTGACCACTGGGGTTTGTTTTGGAAATCAAATCTAAAATGTGAGCGAAGCCTCTGGCAAAGGCAATGGGTCATAGGTGTCTTCCGTTTTATGGGTTCCCCGGGGAGAAAACCTGACCCCTCTGCGCATCTACACTTTTTCCTTCAACCACCTTCCAGAGGGCCACAGCCCTGAGCTGAAGGCGAGAGTAAGTCAGGCAGAACTATCTGGGCAACCAGAGACGCTTGCCCCTCGGGCGGGGGAGGGACACAGTCCGATACACGGGTCAGAACAATCCGTCCGTTCGTGACATGCTCCCTTGTGACTTACATTGCACTGCGTAGGAGGCTAGAACCACCGCTGAGTTAAGAGGGCAGGTCAACCTATCGGAAGAAAAACACATTAGCAAAGGCACACGAGCCTGAAACACTCATCGATCACCTGTCTGCTTTCTTGAGTTAAGCATGAGACAGGCCGTGAGTCACAGCAAAGACAGTTTTAGGATACAAACTAGTATTAAACAGTAAAGATGAATGTAACACTGAAGATTTCTGAAAATGCAAAGAACACGTTTCCCATGTTTAAAACAATACACATAAACGCATATACTGTGGAGGTCATGGCTGGCCAGAGTTCTGGCTGGTCAAGAGAGGCCAGGCTCATATCGCATAGAGAAGATTGAACGTTTAGATCCATGGGTGACCTTTGTATCTTTATGGTAAAGACATGAGACTTTTCTTAGGGCTTTCTAACTAAATCCCCCAGGTCTGCTGACTCAATGAATCTCAGTTACAGTGGTACCTCCAGATACGAGTGCCCTAACATACGAGATTTTTGAGATACGAGCCGTCGAGCGAGCGATTTTTGCTTTGAAATACGAGCAACATTTGAGATAGGAGTCACCGCACGGATCGGCCGGCTGCACACGACCCACCAATTTACCGTGACTTGAGCATCTCATAGTTTCCCACGCCTCAAGGTTACTGAACGAATTAAACTTGTATCTCGAGGTACCACTGTACTCACTTTCTGAAAGGGTGATCTCCTCTTAAAAGAGAAAAATGCAAAAGCATTATGGATTTTAAAACTCCAGTGAGTGTTAAATAACCTAATTAAATTAGTTACTGAAGATTCCTAAATCTGTCTGCTCCCTGAAGCTTCCAGTCTCTGGGAAACGCTCTGTCCACTCTCAGTCTCCTGCCATCTGCACAAGTCCTCAGACTCCAAGCTGGACTTTTCTTCTACCCTCTGAAGCTCCCTGCCCTTCTGTATTCCCCATTTCTGCCAGCGACTCCATCTCTATCTTGGTCCTATTTCAAATGCTCTGAGGGCTCCCTTTTCTCCATTCCACCCGGGGTTCCACAGTCTATTTAGGAGCCCAGCCAGCAGGCCTGGGGCAGGGTCACGGCGCGGGGGAGGGATGCAGGGGGAAAGGGCTGCTGAATGCAGCCGCAGGAATGAAGGCTTGCAGGGTGGAGAGACAGACTTTTCAGAGCATTCTTCCCAGCAAAAACCCAGGGGAAAGTGAAGAAAACACATGGTTTCCATGGCAGCCCCTGAAGATGTGAGTCACCCCAACCTCTCTGACTCATCTGGCGGGCCCACCACGGTTCCCTGTCCTGTGCGCTGGCCCGGCAGCTGCTTGGGGAGGTGGCCTTCGCTCCCTGCGGAGCCCCAATTTATCACTTCCAAATGCTCTCTTCGAGTCTGGAGACACATCCAGGGATGCTCACTGTCTCTCCGTTCGTTTGGGGACCCAGAGAGTCCCTGGGGAGAGCAAACATCGGCCTTTAGATCTTCTGCCAAGATGGGCTTCGGTGGAATCTAAGCCGGGTTCTTGTTGCAGAAAGAGCAGCTGGGTGGGATTTGGGAAACATCTCAGGGGAGAAGCTAAAGGGGTCCAGTCTAGTTGGAAGAAACAATCGCACCAGGAAGGCAGGACGGAAGACATCTCCACTAAGAGTGTGTATACGGTACAGAGCCCAGATCCCTGAAAGCCTGCTTTGTGCTCCGGGCTGGCTGCTCACAGGCATCCTCCTAACAGACCCCTTCCCTTCTCTCTGGGCTTTGGGGTCTCCCTCTCGGGGACTAGATCGTTATCTCAGCAGAAGGGACTGATGCTCACAGGCATCCTCCTAACAGACCCCTTCCCTTCTCTCTGGGCTTTGGGGTCTCCCTCTCGGGGACTAGATCGTTATCTCAGCAGAAGGGACTGACTGCCTACCACGGACAGTTCAAACAAGTCAGGGCACGATTCGACACCCCGAGGGGATGCTCACTAGATCCACTAGGTCTGTCTGAAGATCCTGAGAAGCAGCTGGTAGTGGCAAGACCTCCCCTCAGACCCAAGAGTGACAAGGACGCCAGGGTTCTCAGCCAGGAATCCTATAAATTCACACAAAACTACCACAAGGTATTTTGTTCGAAGAAGAGAAAACTGAAGATGACCGATTTCCAACACTTGGAGAGCTGGACTGAGAGCTCCTGGAGGGCAGGCAGGGTCTTGCCCTGGCCCAGTGGTCGGCAAACTGCGGCTCCTGAGCTTCGGCTTGCCACTCTGTTGACTAATGAGTTTGCCGACCACAGGGATAGGGGCTTCATCACAAGGAACAACAACAGCCTGTAATTACTGGAATCGAGAGTCTAGGTCAGTGGTCGGCAAACTCATTAGTCATCAGAGCGGCAAACCCCAGCTCAAGAGCCACAGTTTGCAGACCACTGCCCTAGACTATCCAACGCAACTGAGTGCCTGTCTCATGGCGGGTGCTTGCAAAGTATTTGTAAGACAAACCGATGAGTGAGGGGGAGGGGTGTCCTTTCACTCACCACCCAGCGGGATACTCCTCCTCAATTGGCTACCACCCTAACCCCAGCGCATCGCAGCAGGGGACAGATTTCCAGCCCACACCCGCATCTCCTCCTCCTAAAACCCTAGGACACATGCTCTCCACGCTCACACTGGTCCTAACTGCTTCGTGGGCTCTGGTGTCACTGCCCCAGCAGCCTGCAAGCACACGGAGGCTCTGAAGACCTCCCTCAAGGGGACTGCACAGGCGGCAGGAGAGCGAGTGTGGGGAATGGGAATGAGGTGGCCGTCCCCACCAGTCTAACGGCTGCACGTTCCTCTGTAAGCCAAGCGCAAACCCAGGACTTGGAGGAGGTGGCTCGGGGACCACTGGCTTGTGGCTCCCACCCTCCCTGAGCTCTCTGCACCTCACTTTCCAGCCACTGAGATGGTCCCGATACATAAGAATTGCTGAATCATGGGCAGGTGCTCATGTCTTTGAGCAAAGCATCCCAGAGAGGAAATGAACCCCCACAGGTACTAGGGGCTCTGAAGTGAACCTAAATGAGATCTGACCTGCCTTCCGGAAGGAGGTCCTGTTCACATTTGGGGTCCCTTCCTCCCTGTAAAACCTCTCAGGTCTTTACCAGAAAGATATCTGTACCTTTTCTAAAAAACTGAAACACCACGAAAAGAATGTTATCGATCCTTAGCCTCTCGGTAAACCACGGTCGCGTTGAACACACGTCCAAAGCATACGGAATGCTGCTTTCAGCCACTCTTAGTGTGCGTTTAGTGTTGCTACCAGGGGCACATGCTCATTCGATTAGAAGCAGGTATTTTGCTAATCTGGCAGCTGACAAGGGGAAAAAAGGAGTGCAAAATTCTCATTACCTTCCTTCACAAATATCCATCTTCAGTTGTAGGAAATACAAATGCCTAGGAAAAAAATTATTTTCATTAATCCATCATATACAAATTGAAACAAGCAAAACGAAAACAAAAATAAAAACAAAAAAACCTCCACCAAACACAAAACAAAAAAACACCCAAAACAACATTGATGCATCCGGATGAAAAATAAAATACATAAAGGCACATTTTAACCTAAAGCATCAGGTATCATTTTGCACATTTCAAAGCTGCCCCTTCAGGAATAATGGCTTCCGTGGCTGCCTAAGTCTTGATTGGCAGGGCCGATGGCCAGCCAGCCTCATGCCAGCACCTGCTGTCCGAAGGGGGGCCGAGCAGGGATGGACGGGGTGGAAGCAGCCCATCAAGGATCAGCTGGTCAGTGAGTGCCCAGACCCTCAGCCTGGACCTCCCCAATCAAACTTGGCGCGTCTGAGAGCACCAGGAACTACCGGCGTTGGCACCGGTCGCCCCTGCACGCTGAAGGGGCTGCTGTTCTGAAGGTAACATTTGCACACCCACGTGCCCTCGTGAGGAGAGGAGGGTATGGGAAGACATTGCCTTGGCTGGGGAAGCAAGCACCCCACTAGGTTTTCCCTGTGCCCCAGGAACTGTGGGTGCTCCAGCAAAAGCAGAACCGGCAACTGCAGGCTGCCAGGACCTCCAAGCTGGATCCGGCACTTCTTTGTAAGCAGTGTCACTTCAAAACCCGAGGCGTGACGTGTGGGCAGAGCTCAGTAAATCGTCAGCCCCCCCACCAGCCCGGGAGCCTACCCCCCTTCCCCCAGCCAGGTAAAGGGGGGCAGAGGCAGCCACAGCGCCGCCGTGCAGGCTGGGAAGGGCCCTGCGGAGTGTTATATTTAGGGATGCGGCACACCCGTGACACTTGGCCGCTAGCTCCTGCTCTTTTTTAAAGCCCGGACTCAAATGGGATAAACATTCCAGCGTCTGGCCAAGATAACAAAAGCGAAACCTCTTGAAATACAATACAGATGCAGCAGAAGTGTGCGGGGGCCAGAGAGAGAGAGAGAGATAATTTTGGCAACCTGAACAGATCATCCTCAGTCTCCCTTCCAATCTGTGTTTAAAGGTGAAGGAGCTGGTCTTCTGAGACGTGAAGGCCTCACACGGTATTCCGCCTTCCTGCTCGCACAGTTCCGGGCTACGGGCCTGGCGTTTTAGAACTGATTGCCTCTTTTCAGCCTCATAATCACGCGGTGAGGGTGGGACCACCACCTACATTTTTTACAGACCAGAACACTGATGTTCCCAGAGGTGATGTGGGGTCAGTGTGGCTTATTTTAACCTGGACACTGACTGACGTTATGGGGAAAATCTGACTCTGCTACAGATTTATGTGGCTAATGGCTAAAAAAGCTGAGGATCTATTTCCTAACTCTGATGTTATTACGTTGACTATAATGACCAGCTTCCCTTCACGTCCTGAAGATCAGCCTTGAGAGTCGGCAGGACACAGACCTGCCGATTCACGTTTATTCCATAATGGAATCTCTACCTTTTCCTCCTAGAACATAACCGTCCTTTCTAGCTTGTTTCTGTTTATCCCAGATGACATTCAACCAGAATTAAGTGTTCTCTCCTTCCACAACACTGCTGAGAGAAATAAGAGAAGGGAGAGACTTAGACTTAATCCCGTGGTAAAGCTGGGCTTTTACGGACGAGCCCGGCTAATCGGAGCGTCTTCCTAGGGACAGGAGTGAGAATACGAGCCTGGACATCACCCTTCATCAAGTGCTACCTTGTCGTACATTCAGCAAAGCTCCCGAGTGAGCCCCATGACATGGTCGCGAAGGGATCCGGAGAGGGGGATGAGGCCTGAACCGAGTGGACCTCACAGGCATCTTAACAAGGCCTCATTCTGAGTCTGCCAGCAAATGAAATGCTGTTCAGAATGATCTACATCAATCAGCAGCAGCCATTACGGAGGTCACCATCAAGGGGACACTTATTTCGCAGTTAGAATGAAGGGAAGACTTGGAGAAGAGACGCCGGCTGTGCATGTCTTCAGAAATGCAACCATCAATCCTAGAGCTCAACTTCAGAAAAAAGCAACCCTGCCTCCCTGCCTGGATCCTTAGGAAGCAGATGTCACCGCTGTGTTCCTTTTCTGACTCTAGGGAGCTGAATTTCTAACTTTGGGGGACTTTTGGAGAAGCGTCAGAGTGGGGTTTCAGGAAATATTATGTGCCAGGAATGCAGGTAAAACTCGTCATTTAAGTAAAAACAAACCAACCACACTCTCTCACACATACACACACACAGGGGTGGCTGCTGCTGGGGCTCCTGCTGCATTGAAGAGAAATTTGGTGAGGAATGCTAGGAGGTGACAGTCTACTCTACACCACGCTGGGGAAACCACCTACTGGAAGGCGGGAGGTGGGAGTGGGATTTAGAAGGAACACAGGGACAAACTGAATTTCACATGGGGCTTCAATAAGAACAAAAATTAGCCCAAATCTGCCCTTCTGGAAGCTCCACCCACTGGCCAGAATTCTACCACCCAGCTAGTCCAATCCCCCTCTCCGTCTGCGGGTCAAGGGCAGCCTTCGCCTCCCTCCCAGTCCTCAATCCTGAACTCCCTATGGCAGCGGTCGGCAAACGCATTCGTCAACAGAGCGGTAAACCGTGGCTCTCGAGCCGTATGTGGCTCTCGAGTTGCGGTTGGCTGACCACTGCCCTATGGTTTCCTCAAATGTCAGGGCGGCGGGGCAGGAGGACGCTGTAGGCTCTCAGAGGGAGTGAGCGTCCCTCCCGTGGGGCACAGAAGTGAATGTCCAGTGACCAGGGAAGTTGCTGGAGAGGGCCCTGGACTAGGCTGCCATGCAATCCTCACTCCAGTTCTAACTTTGGAGAGCATCACAGGGAGGGGAGAGGAGAATGAGTGATACACACATAACATATACATTACCCATCATGCCATTTCAAAAGCATTCCTTGAATAGAACGTGCTCTTTAGTAATGGCTTGGGGAAACCTTGGTAGGGCCATTTCAAACACATATTCTTACAGACAATCTCTCCACTTTGTGTTGCGTCCATGGGCTTAGGAACCGACCTGCTAGGTAGAGCATTCCTACACTGTCCCTCAGTCCACCAGGACAGTGGTCGGCAAACTCATTAGTCAACAGAGCCAAACGTCAACAGTACAACGATTGAAATTTCTTTTAAGAGGCAAGTTTTTTAACCTTAAACTTCTTCTAACGCCACTTCTTCAAAATAGACTCGCCCAGGCCGTGGTATTTTGTGGAAGAGCCACACTCCAAGGGGGCCAAAGAGCCACATTGGCTCGAGAGCCGCAGTTTGCCGACCACGGCACCAGGGCAAAGGGCCAGTATGGGGGAAAACAAACCCCCGTGTGCACAGCCATGGTTACCCAATGAGTCACAACGGACACCTCTGACACGGGCTTGAAATTTAACTTTGCGGTAAACATCGTCACATCGCCAATGTCTGCTACTATAGGGGAGGAGGTGCACAAAGAAGGCAACACAGACCGAGAGACTGATCTTTGGCCTTCACAAGTACTCAAAGTTAGAATGTGATCATGTGACTGCCATTAAAGAAAAAGAAAGGGTAAAAAAAACCAAAACAGATGGCATTCTATGTGTGAGCTGACGTCGCCGGCTCGGTGGTGGTCACACGGCCACAGGGAGCACAGAACAGGACATCCATCCATTACTTTTCCGAGTGGAAGTTTCCCTCCCTCAGAAAAACTAAAAGCGGCCACAATAAAGGGCCGAACGCTGCCGAGGGGAGGAGCAGCGGCATGGCTGAATCTGCCTGGTATCTGTTCAAACAGCCACAGCTTTCCGGTGCCCGCCCCCTCCATTCCAGACAACACTTCCTGCCCAGAAAACCCACGTGCCAGCGTGTCAGCGCCGGCATAAAGCTGGGGCCAGACACCAGGCCCCGAGGGGTAAACAACTCCTATCGCAGCCCTTATCTGGTTCCCGTCCTGCCTGCACCGAGGATTCACGGAGGAGAGAAGCTGGCCCAGCTGCTTGTGCTCTCTGCCTCCTGCCAATGGGATCTGACCGAGAATCCTCAGCCCAGAGATCTCCTGTGATCCCGAGGAGCCTCACTTCTAGCCCTTTGCAGACACAGGCTCCTTGATCTGTACATGACTGTTTTACAAACTTGTCTTCCCAGCCCTGCCTGCACGGGCAGAAGAGGACTTTGCTCTTTGAACACAGGAGCTCGAAGGCAGGAGGGGCAGGACGGTGAGGGAGGCAGGGCCCAATGGGGAAGGCAGGGCCCAATGGGGAAGGCAGGGCCAGGCAGGAGTGCACTGGGAATCACACGAGTCAGGAGGGGAGAGAGGCAGGCCCAAGACTGGACTGGAATGAGCTGATTCAAATTTCAACCTGTGTACCACCCCCCCCCCCCCCCCCCCCT
>PVJN01006510.1:0-75017 GCA_004026805.1 Lasiurus borealis
ATAGATACAGAGGCAGTAAAGCCTCAAACAGACTGAAATTATAGCAAGAAGATTAAAGTTAGGTGGGGTAGATGGGAGATCAATCAAGGGACTTGTATGCATGCATATAAGCATAACCAATGAACACAGACACTGGGGGGGTTGGGGTATGCCTGGGAGGGAGGGGGGGCATGGGGAAACATGTATAAAAAATTAATAAAAAAAAAAATAGAACAACTATAAGAATATACTAAAAAAATAAAAATAAAAAAAAATTAAAAAAAAAATAAAATATACTTGTTAATTCTCATTTGATAAAGCTTTCCATGAAATTTTGAGTATATTAGATCAGTTAAATTCAAGAAGATGTCTTTTAAAAAGAGAGAACAAATTTCTTGTATTACTCTGGGCCCATGGAGCTTTACAAGAATCATCTCTGTTAAAGCCTTGAAATTTTAACATGGAAAAAAAAATCAAACATATATATATTCATATATGATTTAAATATTATAATATTTTATAATTATCTTAAGATATCAATTATATTTTTAAACTGTGAGTTGGGAATCACAGAATTAATCCTTTTTTATTAGACCAATCAACAACGTATTTTGAATTCCTAATTATTAGAGAAATTTTATTTTATTTTCTCCCAATTTAATTTGCATTTAGCTGAAAGCCTTGATCAATAACACAAAATCTTCTCCTTTTGGTTCCTTTACTCCATTTTTCTTAAAAAATAAAGACCAGTTCTGGGTTTGTCTTTTTCTGCAGCTTTTGCGGAGATTCCAGCTTAAAACCCTGTCTAATATGTCCAAAAAGGTGGACAATTGCACACATTTCTTTTTAAGCCGGCTTTTCTCCTCAGGAGTACAGAAATTCCAGACACATCTCTAAATTTTTAAAACTTTTTCATGGCTTGAAAGGAGACTTTAGATTGGTATACTGGGAGAGAGGACTTTCATACTGGATTGCCACAGTGTCTCTCTACATCAGTAACAAATCTGGCAGAATTTCTTTTCATGCTTAAAAGATAAAGACAGATCTTAAATTTTTTCTTTCTTTTTCGCTTTCCGAAGTAATAACTAACACCTAATTTGGCCAAGATTAGCATTTCCCTGCGATTTCTCTCATAATTTTTAAATGAAACCTTTAGTAATCTCATTGCAGGAGAGCAGAGAGCGTTACCCTCTCCTGCCACCTTTGAATTTCTCCACACCAGAGGCGGTTTCAGCAGTGGAGTTTCACTTATTACAGATTTCAGATTCCAAATACAAACTAAGACTTTAATTTGAACAAGAAACCACATTATTTAAGCATGCAAACCAAAATTCTATAATAAAGTTTACTTTATATTTATAACCTAATTTTTCCCCATTAGCCTGGCTGCAAAAGACATTCCTACCCTACTTACAGATCGTGACTCTGCAGTTAATCCGTGGGCTTTGCATACATTGAATTCCCCTTACCTTTTCCTAGGTGAATTTTCCCTCACCATTTTCCTTGGTGATTTTTCCTTTCTTCGCTCTTAGGCTAATAATACCTTCTCCTCCAGATGTCCCGCGGTCAGGTGCCAGATGTGGACACCACTTTCCACATTCCCTGTCGGGCGCCAGATGTGGGAACCTCTTTCCACGTCCCGCATGGTTCAGGGTTCCTGGTTCAGGGTTCAGGTTCTGAAGGAGGCCATACGCAAATGAAATGAGAGACTAGAAAACATTAATTTGGCGATATTGGGGGACCAGGCGGGAGCCTTCCTCTAGTGGAAAGGACTGCCACTTGCTCTGGCCTTTTTCTCCCTTTTATTAAGGCTTTGGTACACACCTCTAGCCTTGAGGCAGGAAATAACAAAACAGGAAATAACAAAAATTAACATGAAACAAACAGGTAGAGGTTGCTTCAGCTAAACAGGTAGAGGTTGTTTCAACTAAACAGTGAGTGATTAGCTCTGACCTTTCAGAGCAGTTAAGGTTGACCAGCCTTCTGGCCTCCTGTTTACATCCATTTAGTAAGAACAATGTTTGGTTTCCAACATGGGGTGAAATCCCCATTTAACTCAGTAACTTGGATTGAAGCAGATAGTCCTCTATATTGGGGGCAACTTTCATCTAATCACTTCAGGCCCTGAATAGACAAGAAGACTGGCAAGAAGGAATTCCCAAGCAAGAGTGAATTCTGCAGCAACATCAACTCTCTTATCTCTTCAGCCTGCTGCTCACCGTATAGATTTTGGATTTGCCAGCCTCCATAATCATGGGAGCCAATTCTTTAAAATCATTCAAAATCTCCCTCTCTCTCTCTCTCTCTCTCTCTCTCTCTCTCTCTCTGCACACACAAATATACCCTATTAATTCTATTTCTCTAGCAAACCCTGACTAAAACACAGACTTTAATAAAGCAGATCTTATTCAAGGAAGAGTGAAAAACAGAAAGTCTATTGAAGCATAATGAAAAGAACTGGACAGCGCTTGGAGAAAATAAGGTACGTTGGCCTTCTGTGGACATCTTAAAAGCTGCAATGTGAGGAGAGGGAACAGACTTATTTATGGTTCCAAGCAGGTAAAATTTCAATGTCCTAAAGGTATAGAGGCTGTCTAGTTTCTGCTCAATATAAAAAATTATAAATATTTTACCAAAATTTTTTTAATGGCTTGGTTTGTTGGACACAAAAAGGTTTTGGATTTGATTCCTGGTCAGGGCATGTACGGGAGGCAACCCATCAATGTTTCTTTCTCATGAATGTTTATCTTTCTCCCTTGTTCTAAAAAAAAAAATCAATAAAATATCCTTGGGTGAGCATTTAAAAAAAAAAAAGTTAATGGAATATACCAGAAATCATGGAATTACACACTTTTAAATGGATGATTTTTATGGTATGTGAATTATATGTCAATAAATCTGTTTTAAAAAATAAATCTTTATCTCCCCACTACATTGTGAACAAACTGAAGTTAGGAAATGTATTCTTTCATCTTTTTGATATATCAGGCCCTCCTTTATCCATCTTTTTAGTGAATAACAGAGAGCCTAATATATGGTGCCCAACTAACTGCTCTTCATCAGACCTTCACTTGATGATTACATGTTCTTGCTAAGTGATCTTTTGACATAACAGTTTCTTTATGACTCTGGTAGCTATGTTTACTTTCTTTCTTACTCATATGAGTAACAGGCTTCAAAAGATAATGTTTTATTGGAACTTCAATTATTTTTACCTCCTTTCTTGACTGAAAAAACATTTCCTTTTGGTTATGAAATTTTTGCTTCCTAGAAGTATCCTATCTAATAAAAGAGTAATATGCAAATTGACCATACCTATGCCACACCTGCAAGCCATGCCCACAAGCTACGCTCACAAAGCCAATCAGGAGGATTATGCAAATTAACCCTAACCAAGATGGCTACAGCCACAAAGAGAGCAGGAGGGAGGCTTGTGTTGTCCTGGAGATGGAGAGAAGCCAAGCTTTCCACATACCCTGGCCAGCCCAGACCTCCACTTAAGGTTACAAAGTTTCAATTATAGAAGAAACATAAATTCCAACAGAAATGGCTGTGGCCACTGAGCAGCAGAAGGCTTGGCTCCACTCCAGGCTACAAAGTTTCAATTTTAGAAGACAAATAAATCCCAGATACCAGGGCCTCCACTTGGGTTGCCGAGGGGTGGGGCCAGCCTGCAAACAATCACAGGCCTCTCACCCAGACCAACCCATATCCCAAGGGAACCCCCATCTTGACCTGGGACACGCTTCAGGGCAAACAAGCTGGCCCCCACCCATGCACCAGGCCTCTATCCTATCTAATAAAAGAGTAAGATGCAGATGGACCATCACTCAAACACACAAGATGACTGCCCCCATGTGGGCACAAGATGGCCACCACAAGATGGCTAGCAGGGGATGGCAGTTGGGAGGACCAGGCCTGCAAGGGAGGGCAATTGTGGGCAATCAGGCCAGCAGGGGACGGCAGTTGGGAGGAACCAGGCCTGCAAGAGAAAGTAGTTGGAGGTGATCAATCCTTTAGGGGAGGACAGTTAGGGTGACCAGGCTGGCAGAGGAGGGAAGTTGGGGCTGATCTGGCTGGTGGGGGGCGAGGGGAGATTTGGGGGCAAGCAGGCCTGCAAGCAGTCAGGCAGGCAGGCAAGCAGGCAGGTAAGTGGCTGGAGCCAGCAGTCCCAATTGTGAGAGGATGTCTGACTGCCAGTTTAGGCCCAATCTCTGTGAACTGGCAGAACATCTTTTGATGGGTCCCAGATTGGAGAGGGTGCAGGCCAGGCTGAGGAATACCCCTCCTCCCATGCATGAATTTTGTGCACCAGGCCACTAGTATATGTATAAAAGCTTAAGAGAATGGCCAACTGGCCAGTAGCTATAATGTGCAATGACCACCAGGCAGCACATGCTCAATACAGGAGCTGCCACGCCACAGTAACTTTGCAGAGTGCCCTCTCGCACTCTGGGTCCCCTTGGAGGATGTTGTACTGCCCTTTTCGACCCCATCACCACAGGCCAGGCTGAGGGACACCACCTGCTGGAAGGAACCCACTCTCTCTGCAGATGCCTATCGAGCCCCACCACCCCAGGTGCAGCCAGCTGGGGAGGAAATGCAGGAGATTGGCTCCTGGGTGTGTCTGGCCCATCTGGCCCAGTCCCACCCCAGTGGCCACCTTCTAATTAATTTCCTTTCAATATGCATGAATCTGTGCACTGGGCCTCTAGTCTCTTATAAGAAGTGTTTTCTAGAAGTTAAAATTTCTCCTTCTTAGTTGATTAATATATTTCCAAGTACATCAAAAGGACTTGGGATTGGGTTTAAAAATTCCAAGCTTAGGAAACCCTTTGAAAAGCAGATTTTAAGATAGGATTAGTTTTGCAGGAGATGTACTGGGGGAAATGCCTATGAAGGATAAACGGAGGTAGCAGAAGTAGGCAAGGAGAGGTTTTGGTTACTGGTGTATGTCTGACAACTGTGAAAGGAGAGGATTGGGGAAGGAATATCCACCAAGAAGAGTCTCATCTCAGCACAGCTCTGAGAAAATTTCAGGCAAGCTAATGGGGAGTCACCAAGTCAAAATTGCCCTTAAGAGGGTTCATGCATCCCACAGAAATTATCCAGGATTCATGTGGAAATGTGACTCTGATATATACAAAACTATCTTGAAAAAAAAATTGGAGGACTTATTCCTCTCAATTTCAAAACTCACCACGAAGTTACAGTAACTGAGACAGTGTAGTACAGGCCAAAGGATAGACTTGTAGAACAGTGGAATAGAATTGAGAGTCTAGACTAAAGCTTTACATTTATGGTCAATTTATTTTTTACAAGAGTGCTAAGACAATTCAATGGGGGAAAGAATAGCCTTCTTAAAAAATGGTTCAGGCCTGCCACAGCCAGGAAGGAACTGAGAACCCCTATCAAAGGCTATGTGAGTGATCCATCTTGCAAACAGATTTTCCAGAGCCTTCAGATGATTACAGCCTTGGCCAACAACTTGATTGCTGCTGCATGAAAGCCCTTAGCCATTACCACTCAACTAAGTTTGTCCCAGATTCTTGATCCATAGAAACTAGATTAATAAGGAGCTAAAGTATGGGGTTATTTTTTATATAGCAATCCTATATAGTAAAAGCCTAATATGCTAAAACAAACAAACAAACAAACAAAAATGGTTCAGTAACAGATGGATATCCACAACAAAGAATGAAATTGGACTTCTGCCTCATAATATATATATTTACTCAAAATGGATTACACTATATACATCACTGTAAGTACATTATGATCTTGGGTTAGAGAAAGGTTTCTTAGATATGACACAAAAAGTATAAGAAAAAACATAAAATTGGACTGCATAAATTTTAAACATTTCAATTTTGTTGCAAAATATACCATCAAGAAAGTGAAAAGACAACCCACAGAATGAGAGAAAATATTTGCAAATCCTAACTGACAGGGATTTGTATGCAGGTGTATAATAACTTTTTAAATGTAATAATAAAATGACAAATAGACCAATTAAAATTGGACACAGGATATTAATATACATTTATCCAAAGAATATATGCAAATAACTAATTATCATATGAAAAATGCTCATCATCAAAAATGAAAATCATAACCACAATGACATACCACTTAACACTCACAGGAATAGCTAGACTAAAAATAACAGATAGTGGCGGATCCTAAGGGTTAGCAACTAGAGCTATAAGTCTATCACGCCCATGCAGACTATCTTTAAGATCTGAACAGCACATTTCTTTAGTGCCCACAGAAACCAAAATCATATCAGATTTGCACAAAATGATTTTCAGTGAAAACATTGTCTTATTATAATGAATCATTTGGTCCTGTATTCACTCATTTAATAAAGATTAATTAACTCTGTGTGTCTTGTTATTATTTAGACCCTATGCTGGTTCCTGGGGGGGGGGGGTAAGATGGGGGAGTAGAGAGGGACTGATCTGGTGGTCTGAACTCCTTTCATTTTTTTCTCCTTCCTTTCCATTTTTCTAAACATTTCACATTTAAATGAAAACAGCCCAACTGGTGTGTGTCGGTGATTGTGGACCCATGAACCAGTAGGTCATGGTTGGAATCCTGGTCAGGGCACATGTCTGGATTTAGAGCACCATCCTTAGTAGGGGGCATGCAGGAGGCAGTAGATCGGTAATTCTCTCTCATCAATGATGTTTCTATCTCTCCCTCTCCCTTCCTCTCTCTAAAATCAATGAAAAAAATTAAGTGAAAATAACTTTTTACATTTTATATTGTGTTTCATATACATTAGGTTATCTAGTCCTCATTGGAGCAATTCATGATAATTACCATTATTTACCAAGGACAAACTAACAATTTAAATTTTCCAAGACCAAAAAGCCAATAAAAAATAATTACTTACTTCCAAATACTATTCTTTCCAGAAAGAGCTATCTATGTGCTATAGTTTTCACTCCCTTGCAATTCCCCTCAGATCCCCTCCTGCCTCACTTCTACACACACACCAAACCCAAACTATGGCAAAGCTGGCCATCATCAACTACAGACTTCAATCCGTTCAGTTTCAACCTCAATGGAGAGACAATACCCAATTCATGATAGCATTGGTAAGTCGCTGGTCAATTCAGATTGAACTGGCCTCGGTCACATGCTTACTGCTGAGCCAGGCATTGTAGCTAGAGGAGTTCTGTGCTCTCCCAGGTGGGTGACATACTTGAGGATTAGGTGAAGACTCGGTCACAGGCCCACCAAGGAGGAAGAGTTAGGCTGCCAACAAGAAATACATGATCTGAACTCCAAGAAGCACTATTACACAAAGAAAAGGGCATTATCTGTGCCGGTTAGCAGAAGGGATCCTGGGTAGAGAAAAACAGATGCTCATTACCACAGGAGAGGCCTTATGACGGAGTGGCTTTGCACAGAGCAGGCTCAGTGCAATGTGCCGGGGATAGCCAGAATGGACAACTTTTCCCCTGCAGCTGCTCTGTTTTGGCGTTGAGACAAAGACATTCAGTTCTCTATAGTCTGGTAGTGCTGGAGTCATAACGTTGCAAGATTCAGAGGATGCAGAGATGTGTGGAGGCTACCCACAGATCTTTATTCTGGGGAGCACACTTGCCCCTATTGTGCAGAGGAGGCACACCAGGCTGTTAGGTAGGGCTGTTCCCTGTGATGTGATAGCAGTAAAGGCTCACTTGTTTAACCTTGATCAAAGAATGAGGAGCTTCCCTAAGTTCACCAGAGGCACCCTTGCCTTAAGAAAGTGGCATACCTCAAATACCTCCCCCAGATGATAGGCTTCCTCTTTTTACCATATGCAGAGGGAAGAGTCAGCCTTCTCTCATAGGAGGATAACATCTCTTGCTACTGAAAAGAATTTATCACACTTTCCAACTTCAAGCCCACCTCCTTTTTTCCATTCTTAAAGAAGAGACCACTACTTGCCTTTTCTCCTGCCATCACGCTTTTAGGTTTTGGGAAGCTTATTAAAGTGTCCTTTATCCTTTTGCTCACCAATACATTGGATAGCATGAATTGGGCATTAATTATGAGCCAAATGTCCTGCCAGTTGCTGTGGTAACGAAGATGGATAAGATTAGGACCCTACCCCAAGGAGCTCTCAATCTAATGGGAAAGAGACATTTAAATAAATGAGTATTATACATAGTAATGTTATAGAACTTTCCCTTCACAGGGCAAGTTAGGGCTCAGAGGAGGCATGGGAGAGCTTTAGAGCAGATTATATCATGTTTAAAGCTCTTGATGCATGTGGCCACATCTCTATCCAGAACTTTTGTATCAATATAATACACAAAGCTTGCATCTCATAGTATATGAAAACATGTTTCCTTAACAGGTACCCTCTCTGGATTGTTGATCTTGGTCCTTGTAAATTTGATGGGCAAAACACCTGTATTTCAGTGTTATTTCAATCTTGAGCAATCTTAATGTAGTTTTCCTGGAAAACAAAGGGGTAAGAGGTGTGAGAGCAATTGTGCTTAAAGAGACTGTGCAAAAAGAAGAAATGGTAGTAAAGTAAGTGGATGTGACAAACAGACTTGCAGGATCAAACTGGAATTACAACTAAAATACTGTACAAAAAAAAAAGATTGTGAATAATAAACTGAAAACTAGCTGAAGAGAACCATGATAATCAAGTACAGAAAGTGGAAACCACACAGAAATTAGTAGGAAGCCTAGAGAAACAGATGGACTGACCAAGCTCTGACAGATAGCAGCTGAAGTTCCTTAGAGGTATCTCAGGAGTAGGTCCTATACCCCACACTGGACCCCCCAGCAGAGAGCACCAGAATAAGAAAGATACCCACATAACATCTGGTTGTGAAAAGCAGCAGTGTAACTATGTTACACTGGATATGCAGGCATCCTCTTAAAAGCCAACACACAAAATTTCATGTGCAGCCCCTCACCTTGGGCTCCAGCAGAGGGAAGGCAGATTGGACTGGAGGTGTGAGCAGAAGATAAAGTTGGGGGCTCTTGGGTTAGACCTCAGAAGACAGACACCCAGTTTTCCAATGTTGAGTCATTCTCTCACACTCTGGAGAATATCTTTCTCAGAAATACCTTGGCTATACAAGCAGTTTTTGCCTGGGGGAGAAGACAGTTGTCCCATCCTATTGGAAACCCCTTGCACCATGCTGTGGAGTTTCCAAGGCCCATTAAGAGACTTAGAATAATAATTAGCCTCCAGGCAGAAGCTATTTCCCCACCCTGGTGGGAAAACCTCTTGCCCCACCTATGGATAATTGCCTTAGGCTACTTAAGACTGAATCCAATAGCCCGAAGGAAAATACAAATCTCTAGAAGCTTGGAGGCTTTGCCTGACCTAATCAGTCAGAAACACCATTTGACACTGTCTTGAATTAGTGATTGGAAGGCATAGCAGATCTACCTAATACATAGTCTCAAACCCAAACAGGCAGCCAGAATAGGGAGAAAAAAAAAAAAAAGGAAACAAAGACCCCCAAAAACAAATGAAAGAACAAGAGAATTCTCCAGAAGAGCTAAATGAAATGGAGATAAATTTATCAGACACAGAGTTCAGAATAAGGATAGCAAAGATGTGCAATAGCATGAGAAAAGATATAATAACAATGAAGAGTGACATAGCACTAATAAAGAACACATTCAAAGGAATACACAGCAGATTAGGGGAAGCCAAGTATCAGATCAGTGCAAAGATACAATAGGAAAAACCACACAATCAAGGAACCAAAAAGAAAAAAAAAATTAAAAAACAGAAGGACAAATTAAGGAAGCTGTGAGGCAACATGAAAAGCAACAATATTTGCATAATAGCTGTGCCAGGAGGAAAAAAAAGTGACCATGTTTGAAGAAATAATGACTGAAACATTTCCTAACCTGCTGAAGAAAAAAGTCAGACAAGTCCAGGAGGTACAGAGAGTCACAGGAAAGAAGAAACCAAACAGGCCTATGTGCAGACACATTATAATAAAAATGCCAAAAATTAAAACCAAAAATGGCAGAAAGAGAAAACAATTTGTTACCTGTAAAGGAATTCTCATCAGAAATTCTACAGGCCAGAAAGGAATGTCATAAAGTACTCAAGGTAATGAAAAGCAAAGATCTGAAACCAAGATTACTACATCTAGCAAGGCTATCATTCAAAATAGATGGTGAGAGGGAAAAAAATGGCAGCGGAATAGATGGGTGCGTCTAGAGCTTTGTCGCTGGGCAGAGGGAGAGAGAGCAGCTGAGACTCGCACTGGGAGTGTTTGTTGGCAAGTTAAGAGTCAGTTATCCTCCAAGAGAAGGCAGGGAACTTCTGGACAGGGCTCTCCTGGCCAGGCAGCCCCACTGCCATGGGGTTTTTGTAGGCCAGAGCCAACAGTGCGAATGTGGAGACCATCCCATCTTGCAGAGGGAGGTGGATGTCTGCGGCGGTCTGAAAGCTGAGGCTCAAGCACCCAACAAACAGCCAGGGATCCAGAACACCGCTCTCCAATCAGCCCAGACACGCGGCAGATTCAGAGATCCACAAGGCACACAGAAAGGTCAGATTTTGCCTGGGATAAGGTGAGGTCTCCTGTCCCACAGAACAGAGACTCACACACTGTGGGAACCGGGCTGTGGGAAAGTTGCCTCTGGAGAGGTCCACAGAGATGGGACAGAGCGTGATCCCTAAGTGTGGAGGCAAACTCTCTGAGCTGTTGACAGAGGGGAGCTCTGGAAAACGACTAGTTTTTATCTGATGCAGAGAGACAGCCTGGGAGTTATTACAGTGTCCCGGCTGCAAAATCCCAACAAACCGGTTTTGAGAACTACAGAGTAGCAGGATCTGAGCACAGCCTAGAGAGGTCCTGGGCTTTGTCTCAGAGGTCAATTCCGAAACACTGCCACCCAGTGGATGATGCACAAATTGACTCTCACATAACCACAAAAGAATAAAGAGATTAAAACATCCACAGTGGAACACAGGGAAATGCAATACCATCCCTACTGGGAAATAGGAGTGCCAAGCAGAATAATAGTGGAAGTGAATGATCATTCTATTTTTTTTTCTTTTTTTAATTTTTTTAATTTTTGATTTTTACATATTTTAATTAAAAAAACTATTTTTTTTCCACCTGAATTGATTTTACCTTTTTAATTATTACATTTTTGTTTTCAACTAGTATTATTACTACTAGTACTTTACCTTTTTGGAAAAAAAACAAGTGTCATTTTTGTTTTCCCTTTATTTTACTTCGGGATTAGAGTTCTGCATTCTATTTTCATCTTTCCTTTAGCATAATTTTACTCCATGTCAACTTTACCTTTATGCCAACACTTTCCTCCTAACTTTCCCCATTTTGTTGTTTCTCTTTCCCTTTTCTAACTTTAGATTCTCCCTATTCTTTCTCTTTACCTGGTTAAAATTTCACCCACTTATATATCTAATTTCAAATCCCCTACTACAAATCCATACAAACCTCTCTCTTCTTGTCTTCTCTAGCCAAAAAGTTTTTTTTTCTCTATGTCCTTTTGTTGCTATTTGCCTGAACAGTGATTATATCGATTTTTGGTACTTTTTCGTGAGATTGTTTTAGCTTATTCCATTTGTTTTATTTTGCTTTTTGCTTGCTTTGTTTTTTACCTCTCTTTTCCCTCACCTCCCTCGATACCAGTTGTTATTTGTAGTTTGTATTAATCTCTAGGTACTGGTTGCTGACCTTAATAGGGATTAATGACTGTTCTATTGGAGTTTTCTCCTGACATCTATATTAGGTTCCCCTGTTCTTCCTTATCTGCTTTCTCTTCTCTCTGATTTTGTTTCTCTTTCTCTTTAATTTTTCTTCTTCTCCTTTTTTTTAAATTTTATTTTATTTTCTGTTCATTTATTTATTTTATTTTCTCCCTCTCCCAATTTGATTTTGGCACTTCTTTCCTATCCGTTTCCCTCATTTTCCTCTTCTTCTTTTTCTACTTACCTCCAATTTGTCTTTCATTGGTGGTCACCCTATTTGTGATTATTAACATCATGAATACATTTCTGTTCAGTGCCTTGTGTGCTGTACCAGGTCGTGTTGTAGTTTGTGCCTTTGAATCAATGTAGGAGAGAGAACTACATAACCAGACACACGGAGAAGAAAGACTATGGGCAGAAGAAAAAACAGCCCACATATGACAGATAGGCAGGTATCACCAGAAAAGGAAGTAAACGAAATAGAAGCAGAAATAAGCGTTCAGAGAAATGATCATAAGGTAGATGAAAATAATGCAAGACAAAATTGACAATATGAGTAAGAGCCAAGAGGAAATGAAGAAGAAGCAAGAAGAAATGCAAGAAGAAATAAAAAATGACATCACTGCTTTAAAGAACTCAATAGAAAGAATCAAGAAGAAGCAGAGGAGTGCATCAGTGAGCTAGAAGACATGGTAGAAAAAAATACATAAGTACAGCAGCTTCTAGAAAAAAATTAAAAAGCAAGAGGAGAGCTTAAGGGAACTTGGGGATAACATGAAAAAAAAAAACAATCCGCATAATTGGGTTCCAGAAACAGTGAAAACTGAACAAGGATTGGAGAACCTGTTTGAAGAAATAATGACGGAAAATATCCCCAATATAGGAAAGAAAAAACCCACACAAATCCAAGAAGCTCACAGAGTCCCAAGCAAATGAACCCCACAAAACCAACACCAAGGCACATTATAATTAAATTGGCAAACAGCAATGACAAAGCAAGAATCTTAAAAGCGGCCAGAGAGAAACAGAAAGTTACCTACAAAGGAACCCCCATAAGCTAGCTACTGATTATTCAACAGAAATTCATCAGGCCAGAAGAGAATGGAATGAAATATACAAAGTCATGCAAAGGAAGGGTCTGAATCCAAAAATACTGTACCATGCAAGGCTTTCCATCAAAATTGAAGGTGAAATCAGAAGCTTCACAGACAAAAAAGGACTAAAGGAATATATTACCACCAAAGCAGCAATGCAAATAATGTTAAAGGGTCTGCTGTAATAAAAAGAAATAGGAAGCAAAGAAGGAACTCTGGGCTAAAGACTAAAAATGGTGAGGATAAATACCTATCAATAATAACTTTAAATGTAAATGGATTAAATGCTCCAATCAAGAGACATAGGGTAATCAATTGGATAAGAAAATATGATCCACATATCTGCTGTCTACAAGAAACCCACCTCAGGAAAAGAGATGCACACAGATTGAGGGTGAAGGGATGGAAGATGGCGTTCCAGGTGAATGGAAATGAAAACAAAACTGGGGTTGCAATACTTATATCTGACAAGTTAGATCTCAAAGTGAAGGACATAACAAGAGATAAAGAAGGCAACTTCATAATATTAAAGGGAACAATCCAACAAGAAGAAATAACTCTGGCAAACATATACGCACCCAACATAGGAGCACCTAAATACATAAAGAAACTCCTGGAGGGCATTAAGGGAGAGATTGACACGAATACAATCATAGTAGGAGACTTTAATACCCAACTGTCACCATTGGACAAATCCTCTAAACAAATAATCAGAAAAGAAACAAAAATCATAAATGATTCACTAGACCAGATGGAATTAATTGACATCTTCAGAACATTTCACCCCAAAACCACTGAATATACGTTCTTCTCCAGTGCACATGGGTCATTTTCAAAGATAAATCATAAGTTGCATCATAAGAAAAGTCTCTTCAAATTCAAAAAGATAGAAATCATATCAAGCATTTTTCAGATCACAGTGGCATAAAACTGGAAATCAACTATAATAAAACAATAGAAAAAAATCAAACACATGGACAATAAACAGCATGCTATTAAACAACGACTGGATAACCAGAGAAATCAAGGAAGAAATAAAAAACATCATGGCAACAAATGACAATGACAACACAACAATACAAAATTTATGGGACACGTGAAAGCAGTCTTGAGAGGGAAGTTCATAGCCCTACAAGCCTACTGCAAAAACAAGAAACAATGGTAATAAATTACCTAACTCTACAACTCACAGAGCTAGAACGAGAGCAACAAGAAAAACCCAGTGTACTAAGAAGGAAGGAAATAGTGAAGACCAGAGCAGAGATAAACAACTTGGAGACCAAAGAAACAATTCAAAAGATCAATAAAACCAAGAGCTGGTTCTTTGAAAGGATAAACAAGATTGATGGACCTCTAGCCAGGCTCACCAAGAAGCAAAGAGAGAAAACCCAAATAAACAAAATCAGAAATGAAAGAGGAGAAATAACAAAAGACACTGTGGAAATACAAAGGATTGTTAAAAAATACTATGAACAATTCTATTCCAACAAATTGGACAACCTGCATGAAATGAACATTTTCCTAGAAAAATATAACCTTCCAAAACTCAATGAGGAGGAATCTACACATCTCAATAGTCCAATAACTATGGAAGAAATTGAAGCAGTCATCAAAAAGCTTCCAGCAAATAAAAGCCTGGGCCAGATGGTTACACAGGAAAGTTTTACCAAATATTCAAGGAAGAATTAAAACCTATCCTCCTCAGATTTTAAAAAACATTAAAGAAGAAGGAACACTTCCAAACACCTTCTATGAAGCCAGCATCAGCCTAATACCAAAACCAGATAAAGACAACACAATGAAAGAGAATTATAGGCCAATATCTCTCATGAACATACATGCCAACATCCTCAACAAAATTCTAGCAAATCAGATCCAGCAGTACATCAGAAAGATCATACACCATGACCAAGAAGGATTCATCCCAGGAATGCAGGGATGGTACAATATCCGCAAATCAATAAACAAATTGAGAGATAAAAATCACATAGTCATATCAATTGATGCAGAAAAAGCATTTGACAAAAACCAAAACCCTTCCTTGATAAAACTTCTCAGCAAAGTGCGAATAAAAGGATCATACCTCAACATCATAAAAGCCATATATGATAAACCCACAGCTAACATCTACTCAATCGGCAAAAACTAAAACCATTTCCCCTAAGAACAGGAACAAGACAGGGATGCCCACTCTCACCTCTCCTGTTCAACATCATACTGGAAGTATTAGCCATTGCAATTAGACAAGAAGAAGAAATAAAAGGCATCCAAATTGGAAAATAAGAAGTAAAGCTGCCCTTATTTGCAGATGACATGATACTGTACATAAAAAACCCAAAGGACTCCATTCCAAAACTACTTGACTTAATTAATGAATTTGGCAATGTAGCAGGATACAAAATTAATGCCAAGAAACCTGTGGCATTTTTATACACTAATAGTGAAATTACAGAAAGAGAGACTGAAAAAGCAATCCCATTTAGCATCGCACCAAAAAAAATTAAGATACCTAGGAATAAACCTAACTAAAGAGGTAAAAGACCTATATGTAGAAAACTACAGGACACTGAAAAAAAAGAGATAGAGGAATATGTTAACAGATGGAAGAGCATACCATGCACATGGACTGAGAGAATCAACATCATTAAAATGTCCATACTACCCAAAGCAATCTATAGATTCAATTCAATACCCCTTAAAATACCAACGCCATATTTTACAGACCTAGAAAGAATTCTTCATAGATTCATCTGGAACAAAAAAAGACCACAAATAGCCACAACAATTCTGAGAAAGAAGAATAAAGTAAGTGGCATCTCAATACCAGATTTCAAGCTATATTACAAAACAACTGTTCTCAAAACAGCCTGGTACTGGCACAAGAACAGGCATATAGACCAATGGAAGAGAATAGAGAACCAAGGTATCCACCCAAACCACTGTGCTCAACTAATATTTGACAAAGAAGACATGAACATACAATGGAGCCAAGATAGCCTCTTCAATAAATGGTGTTGTGAAAATTGGACAGATACACGCAAAAAAATGAAACTGGACCACCAACTTACACCAAATACAAAAATAAACTCCAAATGGATACAGGACTTAAACATTAGAAGGGAAACCATAAAAATACTAGAGGAATCCACAGGTACCCCAATCTCAGATATATGCCGAAATAACTTCTTCAATGATACTGCTCCAAAGGCAATGGAAGCTAAAGAAAAAATAAACAAATGGGACTACATCAAAATAAAAAGCTTTTGCACAGCAAAAGAAACCATCAACAAAACAACAAGAAAGACCACTGTATGGGAGAACATACTTGCAAATGTTATCACTGATAAAGGTTTAATCTCCAAAATCTACAGCCAACTTATACAACTTAATAAAAGGAAGATAAATGATCCAATAAAAAAAAACAAGCTTGGACCTAAATAGATCCTTTTCGAAAGATGACAGAAGGAAGGCCAAGAGACACATGAAAACATGTTCAAAGTAACTAATCATCTGAGAGATGCAAATCAAACGACAATGCTATACCATCTTACACCTGTCAGAATGGCAATCATCAACAAATGAATAAAAGACAAGTGTTGCCGAGGATGCGGAGAAAAGGGAACCCTTGTGCACTGTTTGTGGGAATGCAGACTGGTGCAGCCACTGTGGAGAACAGTATGGAGTTTCCTCAAAAAACTAAAAATGGATCTCCCATTTGACCCTGTATTCCCACTTTTAGAAATTTATCCTAAGAAATCACAAACACCAATCAGAAAGGATTTATGCACCCCTATGTTCATAGCAGCACAATTTACAATAGCTACAATTTGGAAACAGCCTAGGTGCCCGTCAGCAGATGAATGGATCAGAAAACCGTGGTACATCTACACAATGGAGTTCTATGCTGCCATTAAAAAGAAGGAATTCTTACCATTTGCAGCAACCTAGTTGGAACTGGAGAGCCTCATGCTTAGTGAAATAAGCCAGTCAATGAAAGAGAAGCATCACGGGATCACACTCATTTGTGGATAATAAAGAACATTGTAAACTGATGAACAAAAGGATAGATACAGAGGCAGTAAAACATCAAACAGACTGTGAAATTACAGCAGGAAGATTAACGTTAGGTGAGGTAGGTAAGAGATCAATCAAAGGACTAGTATGCATGGATATAAGCATAACCAATGAACATAGACACTGGGGGTTTGGGGTATGCCTGGGAGGGAGGGAGGCAATGGGGAGATATGTATAAAAGATAATATTTTTTTTTTAAAAAAGCACCCATAAAATAGATGTTGAAATAAAGAACTTACCAAATCACACACACATACACACAAAAAGTCTAAAGAAGTTTATCACCACCATCCAGCACTACAAGAAATGCTGAAGTGACTGCTGTCATGAGAATAAATATATAGAGAGACAAACATAGGCATGCAGAATTAAAATGGCACTAAATTAGAACATATAAATAATAATCTTAAATGTTAATTGACTAAATGTTCCAATCAAAAGATACAGTATAGCTGAATGGATAGGAAAACATGACACAAATATATGCTGTCTACAATAGACGCACGTCAGAACAAGACTCACACAGGATGAGAGTAAAGGGATGGAAAAAATACTTCCATGCAAATAGAAAATGGAAAATTTTAAAAAGGTGGAATAGAAATATTCATATCTGACAAAATAGACTTCAAAATGAAGGCCACAAGAAATAACAAAGGTTACTACGTAATATTAAAGGGATTGTTCCAACAATATGATATAACCCTGGTAAACATATATGCAGCCAATATAGGGCACCTAAGTATAAATAGAAGACTTTTGTTGTAACCCAACGAGACAACCTCACTCGGACACAGAGTTTTAGAGATGGAAATTTGATCTTTATTCTCCTCAACCTACGTAGAGGAGAACTGCAGTCCCGAGGTCTTCAAAAACAGCTGGTTTTATAGCCTTATTGCAGGGATGAGCAAGCAAGCATTGTCTACAGAAGTGAATAAATTTCAGTTAGTACAGCTGCCTAGAGGAGTTATCCTAAGAGCAGTGTAAAATTTCAACAGAGACATTTACTGGCTCAGCGGAATACTCTAAATGTTCTGCTATCTTCAACAGGGACATTTATTGGCTCTGGGGAATGTTCTGTTATCTTACCCTGTTCCGGGCAAGTTTGGCCCTGGGTCTGGGAGTTAAAGGTTATGCACACAGGGGCTGTTTGGCCATGTCACAGCAACTTTTAAACTTCTAGAAGATTTTAAAGGAGAGATTGACAACAATACAGTCATAGTAGGGGAATTTAACAACCCATTAGCTTCACTAGATAGATTTTTCCAGACAAAATATAGACCTTTCTTGGATAATTCCAGTTCCCTTGTCTTATGTAAATTCACCTGTTGCTATTTCATTGTCTTATGGAAATGTGACTGCACCTAGCTTCCTTGTGTTATGAAAATGTACCTTCTCCCAATCCATGGCCCTGTGTTTTTTCCATGAACCCAAATTCTAAAAAATCCCTAAGCCTCCCTGTGTCCCCCTAAAATTCTTGCTTCAATTCTAAAGAATATACTGGATCAAATTGATTTGACATGTATAGAACATTTCACTTCAAAGCTGCACAATATACATTCTTTTCAAATGCACATGGGTCATTCTGAAAGAGAGATCACATGTTAGTACACAAAACAATTCGCTTCAAGTTCAAGAAGATTGAAATGATATCAAGCATCTTTTCAGATCACAACAGAATAAATTAGAAATTAAATACAGTAAAAACACACTTCAAAAACATTCAAACACGTGGAGGCAAAATATCATGTTATCAAACAATAAATTGATTACCAGTGAGATCAAGAAAGAAATAAAAAAGTTCCTGGAAACAAATAAAAATGAATGCAAAACAACCTCTTGTCTCTGGGACACAAGAAAAGCAGCCTGAGAGAGAAGTTCATAGCACTACAGGCCTACCTCAAAAAAACAAAAATTTCTAATAAACTGTTTAACCCTACAATATAACATAGAATACAAGAAAAGTCCAGAGTAAGTAGAAGGAAGGAAATAATAAAAATTAGGGGAAAATAAATTACATAGAGACTTAATAAAAATGCAAAACAAAACAAAACAAAAAAATCAATGAATCTAAGAGCTGGTTCTTTGAAAAGATAAACAAATTGATGAATCATTAACCAGACTCATCAAGAAAAAGAATCAGAACCCAAATAAATAAAATCAGAAGCAAAAATCGTGAAGTAAAAACTGACAACAAAGAAATACAAAGGATTATAAGAAAATATTATGAACTCCTTTATATCAACAAGCTGGACAATGGTGATGAAATGGAAAAATTCCTAGAAAAATACTGTCTTCCAAAACTCAATCAGGAATAATCAGAAAACCTGAATAAGCCAATAACAACTGAGGAAACAGAATCAGTATTCAAAAAACTCATAGCAAACAAAAGCCCTACTCCAGATGGCTTCACAGGAGAGTTTACCAAACATTCAAAGAACTAACACCTACTCTCCTCAAACTATTGCAGAAAAATCTAAGAGGAATAAACACTTCCAAGCTCTTTTTTATGAAGCCAACATTATTTTCATCTGCAAACTAGATAAAGACACTAGAAAGAGAATTACAGACTAATATCCCTGATGAACATACATGCTAAAATCATCAACAAAATATTAGCAAATTGCTTCCAGTAATATACTAAAGAGATCATACACCATTACCATGTGGCTTTTATTCCAGGGACTTAAAGCTGGTACAATATCAACAAATCAATAAATGTGATGTATCACATAAACCAATTGAAAAACAAAAACCACATGATTATATTAATTGAAGTAGAGAAAGCATTCAACACCCATTTTTTATAAAAACTCTCAGCAAAGTGGGAATAGAGAGATCATCCTAATATATAAAAACCCATGGTCCGTAATAACTGAAGGCTCAACTGAACACTGGAAGTCAGTTCTGCAATCAGTGCTGGGTTGCCATGGTGATCTAGCACTGACTGCCTCTGCTGTGGGCACATGACCCGGCACTGTCTGCCAAGGAGACTGCAGAACAAGCCCAGAGAGAGGCCTGGAGACAGAAGCAGGGTCTGATTCACAGCCTCCATGGCAGCTGTTAGCCCTTGCCTCTCTCTTTCTCTCAGGGCCTCCATGGGAGTGCTGATCAGCCCCACCTCACTGATCAGACCTGGAGATAGGCCCAGAGACACTGACTGATATAGAAACCAACCACTCAAAACCAGATCTGGGTGAACTGTGAGGAGCCGATGGTTGCCTAGGAGGTGAAGCTTTTGATGCTGACTGGCATAGAAATTGACCAATGAGAACCTAATCTGTGTGACCTGAGAAGGCAGAACCTAAAATGGGGGCTGAGGAGGGATTTGAAGGGCAACAGCTGTTTGGTATAAGGTATAAGTAAGTGGTCCAATTTTTTAATGACTGGTTTGGCAGTATTGTGCATATGGCTGGCTATCAGTCCAGATATAGGGATTAGGTATTTTTGTCTTCCAAGAATATCTTGTCCTGCTAAAAAAGGCTCCCTCCCCTCATCCTCATTTAAGCAATCCTTTCCTATATAATCTATCTATACTAATAAAAGGATACTATTTTAATTAGACTGGGTCAACTGGCCACCTTCCAGATGTCTGACTTCCTTCTGGACAAAGCCATGGTGGTGGAGGCAGTTAGGAGTAATTGGGCCACAAGGGGAGGGTAGTTTGGGGAAAGGTCAGGTCAGCAGGGAAGGGCAGTTGGGGGTAACGAGGCTGGCAGGAGAGGGCCATTGGGAGCAAGATCGGGCCAGCAGGGGACAGCAATTGGGGGTAATCAGGCCAACAGGAGAGGGCTGTTGGGGGCGAGATCAGGCCATCAGGGGAGGGCAGTTGGGGGTGAGATCAGGCAGGCATGGGAGGGTCATTGAGGGTGAGATCAGGCTGACAGGGGAAGCCATTGAGGGTGAGATCAGGCCAGCAGGGAAGGGCAGTTAGGGGTGATCAGGCAGGCAGGCAGAAGCAATTAGGGGCAATCAGGCAAAGCAGACAGAGATGTTAGGGGCAATTAGGGAGGCAGGCAAAGAATTAAGGGGCAATTAGGCAGGCAAGCAGATACAGTTAGGGGCAATCTGGCAGGCAGGCAGAGAGCTTAGGATCATGGGGCAAGCAGAGACAGTTAGGGGTGATCAGGCCAGCAGGGAGGTGAGCGGTTAGGAGCTCGTGGTCCCAGATTGCGAGAGGGAATGTCTGACTGCTGATTGAGGTCTGAGGGAACTAGTACTCAATATAATAAAAGCCTTATATGACAAATCTACAGCCAACATCATACTCAACGGGCAAATACTAAAACCATTTTCCCTAAGAATAGGCATAAGACAGGATGCCCACTTTCACTATTCTTGTTTGATATAGTACTGGAATTGCTAGCCACATAGATCAGACAAGAAGAAGAAATAAAAGATATCCAAATTGGAAAGGAAGAAGTAAAATTATCATTGTTTGCAGATGACATTATATTATACATAGAAAACCCTAAAGAATCGATCAAAAAAACTACTAGATTTAATAAATGAATTTATCAACATAGCAGGATACAAAATTAATACCCAGAAGTCTATGATATTTTTATACATCTATAATGAACTCACAGGAAGAGAGACTAAAAAAACAAATCCTGTTGCAACAAAATAATTAAGATAATTAGGAATAAATTTAACTAAGGAGGTAAAAGACCTGTAGTTGGAAAACTACAGGAAAAAGAAAAAGAGATGGAGGGATATATAAATAAGTGGGAGAATATAGTGTGTTCATGGGTTGGTAGAATTAAAACCATTTATATGTGCATACCACCCAAAGCAATCTATAGATTCAATGTAATCCCCATTAAAATACCAAGAACATATTTCACAGACCTAGAACAAACTCATCAAAAATTTATATGGAATCAAAATGACTCCAAATTGCTATAGCAATCCTGAGAAAGAAGAACAAAGTTGGAGGGACCTCAATACCAGATAACAAGTTATGTTACAAAACCACTGTTCTCAAAACTGTCTGGTACTAGCAAAACAACAGACATATAAACCAATGGAACAAAAAAAGACAACCCAGAAATTGACCCGAGCCATTAATATTTGACAAAGGAGGCAAGATCATACAATGGTGTTAAGACATTTTCTTCAATAAATGGTGTTGGGAAAATTGTACAGATACATGCAAAAAAAAAAAAGAAAAAGAAAAAGAAAATAGACCACCAACTTATACCATACACAAGAATAAACTCAAAATGTATAAAAGACTTAAATGTAAAATGGAAAACCGTAAAAATCTTATAACTATCCATAGGCAGCAAAATATCAGACATATTGCATAGCAATGTTTATTGATACATGTTCTAGGACACCAGAAACTAAGGAGAAAATAAACAAATGGGATTATATCAAAATAAAAAGCTTCTGCACAGCAAAAGAAACCATCAACAAAACAACAAGAGAGCTTACTGCATGGAAGAACATATTTGCCAATGTTATATCTGATAAGGGTTTAAGATCCAAAATTTATAAGGAACTCATACAACTTAACAAAAGGAAGATAATCCAGTCAGAAAATGGGCAAAGGACCTACATAGACACTTTATGAAAGTAGACATACAGGCCAAGAAGCATATAAAAAATCTAGAGGCCTGATGATGAAATTCATGAATGGGGGTGTATGTCCCTCAGCCCAGCCTGCACCCTCTTTAATCTGGAACCCCTCAAGAGATGTTCAATTCCTACCTGGATTGGGTCTAAATGGGCAGCCAGACATCCCTCTCACAATCCAGGACTGCTGACTCCCAACTGCTTGCCTTCCTGATTGCCTGCCAGTTGCTTCTGCCTGCCAGCCTGACCACCCCGTAACCACTCCGCTGACAGCCTGATTGATGCCTAACTGCTCCCCTGCCAGCCTGTTTGCCCCTAACTGCTTTCCTCTGCAGGCCTGGTCACCCCTAACTTCCTTCCCCTGAAGGCCTGGTCACTCTTAACTGCCCTCCCCTGTAGGCCTGGGTTCCCCCCAACTGCCCTTCTGTACCAGCCCAGTTGCCCCAGCTTCCCTCCTCTGCCAGCCTGGTCACCCCTAACTGACCTCCCCTATAGGCTTGATCACTCCCAACTGCCCTCCTTTGCAGATCTGGTCCCTGCCAACTGCCCTCCCCTGCTGGCCATCTTGTGTTCACATGGGGCAGCCATCTTTTTCCACATGGGGTAGCAATCTTGTGTGTAGGAGTGATGGTCAATTTGCATATTATTCTTTTATTAGATAGGATAGAGGCCTGATGCACAGGTGGGGGCCAGCTGGTTTGCCCTGAAAGATGTCCTGGATCAGGGTGGGGGTTCCTTTGGGATGCGGGGCAGCCTGGGTGATGGGCCTGTGGTGATTTGCAGGCTGGCCATGCCTCCAGTGACCCAGGTGGAGGCCCTGGTATCTGGGGTTTATTTATCTTCTATAATTGAAAGTTTCTAACCTTGAGCAGAGCCAAGCCTCCTGCTCTCTCCGAGGCCATACCCATTTTTGTTGGGATTTATTTGTCTTCTATAATTGAAACTTTGTAGCTGAAGCCAAGGCAGGCCAGGGCTACAGGAGCTTTGCTTCCTCCATTTCCAGGGGCAACTCAAGCCTCCTGCTCTCTCCAGGTCCATGGCTGCCACCATTTTGGGGGGGATTTATTTATCTTCTATAATTGCAACTTTGTAGCCTTGAGTTTAGGCCTGCGCTGGCCAGGGCAGCAGGGAAGCTTGGCTTCCTCCATTGCCATGAGAAACCCAAGCCTCCTGCTTGTTCCAGGTCTGTTGGTGGCTGCCATCTTGATGGGTTAATTTGCATACTCACTCCTGATTGGCTGGGAGGTGTGGCTTGTGGGTGTAGCTGAGATATGGTCAATTTGCATATTACTCTTTCATTAACTAGGACACTCAAATTCACTAATCATCTGAGAGATGCAAATCAAAATGACAATTAGGTTCCATCTTAAACCTATCAGAATGGCTATCAGCAACAAATCAAAAAACAACAAATGCTAGCAAGCATATGGATAAAAAGCTAACTTCATACATTGCTGGTGGGAATGTAGACTGATACTGTACAGCCACTGTGGAAAATAGTATGGAATTTCTTCAAAAATTAAAAATTTGGCCCAGTAATCCCACTTCTGAGAATTTATCCTAAGAAATCAGAAATACCAATCAGAAAGAATACTAGTATATTCACCCTTTTGTTCATAGAAGAACAATTTACAATAATTAAGATCTGGAAACAGCCTAAGTGCCCATCAGCAGATGAGTTGATTGCAAAACCATGGTACATCTTTACAATGGAATACTACACTGCTGTAAAAAAAGAAAGAACTCTTACCATTTGCTACAGCATGGATGGACCTGGAGATCATTATCCTAAGCAAAATAAGCCAGTTAGAGAAAGACAAATATCACATGATCTCACTCATTTGTGAAATATAATGAACAATATAAACTAATTAATAAAAATAGATCCAGAGACATAGAAGCATCCAACATACCATCAAACCTAAGAGGAAGGTAAGGGAGGGCAAAGGGGGCTTGTAAGAGATCAACCAAAGGACCTGTATGCATGCATATACTGGTAAGCTTGTGGACACAGACAATAGGAGGATGAGAGCCTATGCTAGTGGGTAAGAGTGGGCTGGGAGAGGTCAATGGGAGAAAAGGGAGACATATGTGATTCTTTTCAACAATAAAGAATTTGAACAAAAACAAAACAAAATAAACTAACAAAAACACACAAAAGAGACTAAGCAGTGTCAAAAACTTAGAGACCTGAAATCATCCCTACTCCTTCCTTTTGTACACAGATCTTATTTTCTAACCCTGGAAGTATCATAGTGATGTTGAGAAAGAATGATTCTGGATAAATACAATTCCTTAGTAGTCCTAGTCCTGGGGCCTGGAGCATGATGAGTGTAAATGTCCTAGTTGCTAAATGGAACCCAATAGCCTCTACCTTTTTAATGAGAATCCTGTGGATATTACTTGACCCATAGTAGGAAATTGATAAATTGTAACCCCTCTGGAATCATTTTATGACTTCTAGAGTAAGGCAGAGAGGGGTGTTGGATAAATCTGAAATTGGCCTCTCTTCTCTCTTCCATCCTTTTGTTTATATTTGCTGTTTGGATTTGGGGGGGTGGGTGGAGGAGGGGATGATTAACAGAGTTCTTTGGTATTTCTGGCATTACTGACCAGAATACTACCTAGTAGATCTCTTTATCTACAAGGCTTTCTAGCTCCTGATAATCAGCATATCAGCCTTTTTCATGCCTCTCTTTACCCTGTTTCTTTAAACCTGAGGATGATGGTGAAGTTCTCAGAATCTTCAGGTGTGCTCCCACATCTGTGTGGTACCTTCCCTTGTGAACTCTTCCCAGTCCCCACCCTCACCAGTAAAAAGCTGAGCCAGGAGTAGATAGTGCCTGGAAATCCTTGCTGTCCTCTTTGTCTGACTTGGTTCTTTACCTATGGTTCAATTTGTCCTCAGACAAACACCTTAGAAAAGTTCTTGGACTCACCTCCAATGGCCCATGGGTGTCAGAAAGCAGCAGATAGGTCCAGACTCAATCCAGGCACCTTGTTGATTATTCTGGGCACACCTCTTTCCTGTAGTTGCTTGGCTCAGAGTTTAGAATCCCTTTTGTTTTTTTCTGAAAATTAACATGGAAAAGAAGATAGGAAATCAACAAACACTGTCCCTTCTGTATACCAGTAACAGCCTGAGGAGAGATAGAAGATCAAAACAGTTAAGGCAGCCACCTGTTAAGTAGAGAGGTACAAAGCCATAGAAATTTACCAGCTCTGGGACAAAGATTTACTGAGTTGTTTGATGTCTTCTCATGTTATCTGACCAGTGCTCTCTTTTTCTCAGCAACAGGGTGTGTGTGTGTGTGTGTGTGTGTGTGTGTGTGTGTGTGTGCATACAAGTGCACACATGTGTATAATGTGCTGGCCATATTTCACCTCTTTCACTATGAGGAATCTGTCACAAAGAGCACTAGATATTTATTTACTTATTCGTTTAAATGTTTCCATAGGTAATAGATTTGGTTTATAAAATTCACCATCTCGCACAAGTACATGTTTAAAACACCTACATACTACAGCTGTAAATAAATCACCCACTAAACAGTGAGTCCTTCAGGTGGCCCCCATAGAAGACAGGACTGTTAGCTTGGTATTCACCTAGGATTGATCTTAGGCTTGTCAGAAATCATCCCAACACTAACTCAGCGGAGGGCCTGGATCACCTGAATGCCAGCTGTTTTCTTTCAGTCTGAGAGCTAACAATTGACAATGCCTGTATGCAGCGTTTTGGGGAAAGCATAGATTGGTGTGATGCTGCTGCTCCTGCCCCTACAGAGAGAAGACACAGACCAAAATGAGCCCATTTTTAGGCCTTCTGAGAGGAGGGAAGCAGAATAAGGCTGCTGGGACTGGCTCTATATAATACATGGGAGCAGGGTGCTCTAATCCTGCCCCTGGATATGTTCCATTAAACTAGACATAAATAGCAATGCTCTCCAGTTGTGTCTTTTAGCCCTCTCCTTGCTACGGCTCTCCAGGCATGCTGGCCACCTTTCTTCTCCCTGTTGTTAAGCTCTTTTTTTACCTATATCCACACTTGCTGTTTCTGCTGTCTGGCCTGCCTGTCCCCCAGCTCTCAATAGGGATTTCTCATCCAAGGTCTCAACTTAAATGCCATTTTCTGGTAGAGATCTTTCCATCCCTGCTTAGGACACATCCTCACCAGTTATACCTTTTCATTCATTTATCAGAACTTGAAGTTATCACCTGGTTTATTTGACTATTTGCCCTTTGTCCCTTTCTCTCTGAAATGTAAGTTCTAAAATGGTAGTGACCTCATCTGTCTGGACCACTGTTGAATCCTCACCATTTAGAAGAGAACCTGACTCATTATGTTTACTCAAAAGCAGATAAATTAATTCTAATCATCTACAACCTAAGATGAAAATTGCTCCATTAAAGGTGAACAGTTCGCAGGGACCTTGGTGCAGTTTAACAGTACAGATGGGTTTCAAGAGGTCCATGGAGCACCTAAACATATGCAAAATATTATATGTCATTCCTGGAATGAGAGTCTGGAGTTAGCTTCAGATTCCCAGAGGGATCTTTGACAGCCTGCATGTTTCCCCCAAACAGGGCCAAAAGCTCTGTTGGGCTCCAGTAACCCTCTAGGTCTAGTCTGTCCTAAGGTGGTGTGGGGGCCCTGACCAGACCACACTGGAGGTTAAAGGCCCATTCTCCATATGCATACATGCAGGTACTAACATGGCAGTATTACTATGTTAAAGGAAGGCCCTTTTGCCCTACCTGTGCATGAGAGCAATGACTCACCAGTAGCACTATATGTACTGCTCAAGGGCACACTTATATAACCTGCTTATGTTAATGTAGCACAGACATCACCAATTGGCATGAGGCCTCTTTTGTTTGACCGTGCATATAAAGTGCACCTGACCAGCCGGTTGTTGGCTGTGTGTGTTTTTGTTTTATGTTTTGTAATAAAGCGTGTCCTATCTAACTATGGTCACTCACATGTTCTTCCAATTTTTACATCCAAAGGGGTCAAGTCCCTTGCTGAGGAACTTACATCCAACACTTGGTGTAGTCTGCAGGATTCTGTGGTAAGTACCCCAACTACCCCACAGAGGGCACGTGGCCTCTAACCAGGTTGTGATATCCCATAATGGCAGTCCTGATGCTATGGAATCTTTCCTTCCCCCCTTCCCCTTGAGGATTGGGAGCAAGTTGAGGCATTAGAGAAGGGTTTGTCATCCTTGATGGACTGGATTCCTAAATACCAGTGGAAGGCTTCTTGGCAGATAGGCCAGTTGTTGGTGATTTTGTAATAAATCATTGTCTACCTACCTATAGTCACTCATGTGTTCTTCCAATTTTCTACACCCATAGGGGTCAAGCACCTGGCTGAGAACCTTATACCCAACAGGTGGCTATGGAAGGAAAGAATAGGAACTGGCATGGGACTGTCTTTGGGAATTTCTCTGGGTCATTGTTTCTCAGACAGAACCTATAGTTCTCAAAGGTCCACCAAGGACCTTAAGTGTCACCAGGTGAGAGGGTGACAGCCATAGGGGACAGAATTTACACTGGACTTCCACCTAAGATTTCATTCAAGGAATGTTTTCTACTTCCTTGGAAGAAGAAAAGCAGAATGGATTAAAGTCCTTTCACAAGTACTTAAATTTCAGTTCAGCTTATTTGGCAAGAGTTTAAAGAAGAGTCTGTTTTCCCAAGTGTTTATTTCAACTCAGCTCTTCCAAAATCTAGAAAAACAGAGGTTGAGATCATCACCATGGTGCAGAGGCTTCTGTCAGCACCCCAGATAGGAAAAAGGGCCTCTAAGTTATGCCCGAGGTCTACAAACCTGCAAGCCAGCCTTTAGTCCTCATAGAAAGCCTTCAATGACCCTAAAGTACTGGACCTTCTAGGTGGCCCTGCCCTATGCCAGCCCAGAATGCTGAATTGACCAGGAAGGGGGAGGAGCAAGAAGTCACACAAACATCTAAACATTGGCTACCATATGTAAGCAGGCCCCCAGGAAATGCTGTTTGCTGGCTGTTGTTTACTATGTCTTCTAGTCTTATTACTAGCAGGTCATATCGCACCAAAAACCAACTGGCCCCTCCCCCAAGGGAATGAATACTTCCTAATACCATAAACAGAAAAGGGAGGGATAGGATTTATGCCTGAGAAAAGAAATCGAAGGAGAACTGGAATGAGCAGCCTATACATGGTATTGTTTCACATTTTATCTCTGGACCACGCATAGCCTGTGCTGATGACTTCCATCTCCTAGACAGGGCACAGAGGTGCTGCATGTCACCTGTCGGACTCTGCACATTCTGAGTTTTTCATTGTTAGTCAATTATTGCCCATCCGTCTCCCCACTCACACTCATAACTACATTCTCACTCATAAGATGCTCCTTCCAAAAATATTAAGGTTGTGTGTCTCGACCCGAGGGTTCAGTCAACGAGGACCCTAGAGGGGGAGTGGGGATGAAAGGGACAAGAGACACAAGGAAAGGAGACAACACAAAGTTCTGATCAAGTCTTATTTATTCAGGAGGAGTTTGGGGGATTTATAGGGAGAAGGAGGAATGAGGCCTAGCCCTTAAGGCGAAACACCTGGCTTACGGGAAAGAGGATTTGGGGTAATAGAACCCTAGCCTGAGGTTAGTGCTAATGTGGCCGGAGCTTACTACAAAATGGCTGTCAAGCACAACAAGTTTTCCACAAGTCCCCCTTTTCTTTAAATTTTGAAAGGCCGAATATCCTTGAGGGGACTGTGCCTGTCTTAGGTCAGGAACTACCATATGGTACCAACCCACCTTACCAGTCATTGGAAAGCAGGGCAGCATAAGGCCCAGTTCCTGGCTTAGGCGGCAGTCACATATAAGTTCCAGTTGCCCTTCTCTGGCTAATCAGCCCAGAGCATAAAGGTAGAAAGTTTGCTATTAGAGTAATTCTTCAATTACTCTATTGAATGTCATCGTATTCCTTGAATATTAGAGTAATTACCTCAATTACTCTATAGAATGTTATCGTATTTCTCCTTTTCAAGGAGTTTGCAACTTTCCCTTTCGGCCATCTCAAGTTTATGATAATGGACCTGTATAGATTGCATCTTAATGGCATCCACTTGTTGCTTAATAAGAGCCATCAATTTATTAAAAAGAAAAGGTCCTAGCGATAGGATTATTAGTAAGCCAAGCAGAGGTCCTAGTAAGGGAAGGAGGTAGGGTAATATTCCATTTAGCCCGCTCCACAAGGCGTCAAATAGTTCTTCTTCTTTTTATTAGGTCTTCTTGTAGCTTCTTTTTCTTATCACAAACAATGCCTGATTTATTTGCATAAAAGCAGCAGCGTTCCTGTAGAGCCAAACAGATCCCTCCCTGTTCTGCTGTCAATAAATCTAATGCTCTTCTATTCTGGAGGACTACCTCCGATAAGGAGTCTATCTGATCTTGAATATCATTAATAGTACTGGATAAGGCCTGAACATCATCAATCAGCTAATTAGAGAGTTTAGTATATGAATGAACGGCAACTCCTAATCCTGCTGTTTCTGTAGCTAAAGCTCCAGAAACCCCTAATACTACTAATAGGGATTATGTGGGCCCCTGGATGGCTCTCTATTTTCAAGTTTTTTCTTTTCAGTTCCTTGGGTCGCCTCTCTTTCTTCCTCAACATCACTATCGAAAGACGCGAGGTCCTCACTTCCTTTCTCAATCCTTTTTTCTTTTTGATCTAATTTTTGCAGTTCTTTTAAATCCTCTTTCTCTTTTATCTATTTGAAGAATTTTTTCTCCCTTTTCAATTACATAAGCAATTATAGGATCCCGATGCCTCTGTGATATGACCTCATCAATTAAATTCCAGTATGAAAAGGCAGTTATAGGAACCTTTTCAGGCCCAAAACTTTCATAAAAATCCCTGAGGGCATCTCTAACCCTTTTCCATCTCTTACTAACCCATAGTTCCTTCAATAGGGAACCAAGGACAAACATCTTGAATATAATAAAAAAAATCACATAACTGTTTAATTTTAACCTTTACTCCTCGTGCCTTTAAAGCTTTTCTAAGTCCATTACTCATTTCTTGACCCATAATCGCTGTCTACTCACCGAGGTGTAGAAAACGCATCAGGTTCCCGTGTCAACTTATCCTCTGTCTTCTCCTTTTTGTGCCGGCTCTCCAGACAGCGTCCCTCACTGGATCCTCTGTTCTCGAGCCACATTGGGCGCCACTTGTCCCGACCTGTGGGTTAAGTCAACGAGGACCCTAGAGGAGGAGTGGGGATGAAAGGGACAAGAGACAGAAGGAATGGAGACAAGACAAAGTTCTGATCAAGTCTTGTTTATTCAGGAGGAGTTCGGGGTATTTATAGGGAGAAGGAGAAATGAGGCCTAGCTCTTAAGGAGAAACACTTGGCTTACAGGAAAGAGGATTTGGGGTAATAGAAACCTAGCCCGAGGTTAGTGCTAACATTGCTGGAGCTTACTACAAAATGGCTGTCAAGCACAACAAGTTTCCCACAGTTGTGTCTGCCTCACAGAATTTGGAAAAGAACTCTTTTTCCCAAGGTAAATAACATTCTGATTTGAATTATTACTTAAAAAGAGGAAGGTTTCTCATGGTCAGTAAAAATACTAAAGCACTCTCCAGACAAAGTGATGACTGTTTAAATATAAGTGTATTTTCCTGATGTTGGACAGTTCCCACAGACACAATCAGTGCTTTAAAAGCAAATTTATTAACTATAACCATTAATTATGTAGTAAATCTTTAGAGGATTAAAAAAATAACCTCCATAATGAAAATACACCAACCTTCTTTATTTCCTCCAAAACTATTCAAGGCAAAATTAAATAAAATGTGTTTGACATTAGATAGCCAGACTTTCTTAAAGAATTAAGTTTTCAAATATCCTTACTTTAAAATGAATGTTGTGGATATGATAAAAATAAAAGTTAAGGAAAAAGAACCTTTTGTAAACCACAAATTCTTAAACAATGTCACTTGGCATCTAGGCCGTACTCTGTGTGCAGTGCACGGTATTAACTTCCCTCCATTGTCCACAAAGTCAAGAGCACTCCTGGAGGCTTACTCAGAGGCCCAATATGAGTTAGGAGTTAGGCAGAGTGTGATCTATGCCTAACACTGGGCATCTCACACTCCCAGCGATTCAGGAATAGCCATACAAGCACATTTTCAGTAATTTTCTCAAATTGTTTCCTGGAGAAAAAGTTTTAAAGGCCAACTGTAAAGTTGAATGTTACACACCTGTCCACCTCCCTCACCTGGCATGGAATCTGACATATTTTACTTGTCTCCTAAATTAAAATAACATAAATGACAAAAACACATGGTTGATTTGAAAAGAATATTTGTGAATTCTGAGCATTTAATTTTCTCACTCATGTTTTAAAAATTGTGGTAAAATATACATACCATAAAATTTGCCATTTTAACCATTTTTAAGGGTACAGTTGGGTGGCATTAAGTATATTAACATTGTTGTGCAATAACACCACCATCCATCTCCAGAGCTTTTCATCATCCCAAACTCCTCAGTCATCAAACACTAACTTTCATTCTCCTCCCCCAGCCCATGGCAACCACCATTCTAATTTGTGTCCCTAATTTGTAATTTGCCTATTTTTGGTACATTGTATACGTGGAATTGTACAGTGTTTGTTCTTCTGTGTCTTTAACTTATTTTGTCAGCTTCTTAGATTCTGCATTTAAGGGGAAAGTAGGAAATGTAGCAAATGGCTAGGTGATTTTTTTAGAGATGTCCATCTTTTCTTGTCTATTTTGCAATGATTTATAATGCCATAATAAAAAGACGGCTAGCCGAGACCGGTTTGGCTCAGTGGATAGAGTGTTGGCTTGTGGACTGAAAGGTTCAATTCTGGTTTGGGCTATGTGCCTTGCTTGTGGGCACATCTCCACAGTGGGGCGTGCAGGAGGCGGCTGATTGATGTCTCTCTCTCATTGATGTTTCTGACTTTCTATCTCTCTCCCTTCCTCTCTGTAAAAAATCAATAAAATATATTTTAAAAAAAGATGGCTAAATTGTTTAAAACTTGAATTTACTTTTTATTGTCTCACTTTGATGTCACCTGCTTCTTAAGAAAAAAAAAACCTTTATAGATTATTATTAAACTCTTATGGTTATTTTAACTTAGGTTTTTACATTTATTAATTTTTTTAAATTAAAATTTTAGGACCCCCTTCTTCCCTTATCCCCTTCCCTCTGAAAACCACCATACTGCTTTTTGTGTTCATGAGTTTCAGTTTTATATTCCACATATAAGTGAAATCAAATGGTTCTTAGCTTTTTCTGACTGACTTCATTTCCTTAGCATAATATTCTGAAGGTCCAACCATGTTGTTGCAAATGGAGCTATTTCATTCTTTCTGATGGCTGAGTAGTATTCCACTGTATATATGCACCACATCTTCTTTATCCAGTTCTTTATCACAGGACATTTTGGTTGTTTCCATCTCTTGGCTATTATGAATAATGTTGCAATGATCATAGGAGTGCATATATCTTTGCAAATACATGACTTCAAGTTTTTGGCATACACCAAGGAAAGGGATTACTGGGTCATATGGTAGCTCTATTCTCTATTTGTTGGCTGTACCAGTTTACATTCCCGCCAACAGTGTATGAGGGTTCCCTTTTTTCCACAATCTCGCTAACACTTGTTGCTTGTCATGTTGATAATGGCCACTCTAACAGGTATAAGGTGGTATCTTATTGTAGTTTTAATTTGCATTTCCCTGATTGTCAGTGAGGTTGAACATCTTTACATATTTCTATTGGCTATTTGTATGTCTTTTTGGGAGAGGTGTATTGTCAGGTCCTCTGTCCACTTTTTTTTTTTTATTAATGTAGTACATGTGTATATATCTTCCCATTACCACACCCCCCCCACTCTCATGCATGTCCTAACCTCCCAGTGTCTTGCATCCATTGGTTATGCTTATATACATGCATACAAGTCCTTTGGTTGATCTCTTATCTACCCCACCTCTCCCTAACCTTCCCACTGTAATTTAAGAGTCTGTTTGATGCTTTACTGCTTCTGTATCTATCGTTTTGTTCATCATTGTATAATGTTCTTTATTATCCATAAATGAGTGAGATCATGTGATATTTTTCTTTTATTGACTGGCTGATTTCACTTAGCATAATGCTCTCCAGTTCCATCAAGGTTGCTGCAAATGGTAAGAATTCCTTCTTTTTTATGGCAGCCTAGTATTCTGTTGTGTAGATGTACCATTGTTTTCTGATCCAGTCATCTCCTGACAGGCACCTAGGCTGTTTCCAAATCTTAGCTATTGTAAATTGTGCTGCTATGAACATAAGGGTGCATATATCCTTTCTGATTGGTGTTTCTAATTTCTTAGGATATATTCCTAGGAGTGGGATTACTGGGCCAAATAGGAGTTCCATTTTTAGTTTTTTGAGGTAACTCAATGCTGTTCTCCACAGTGGCTGCACCTGTCTTCATTCCCACCAGCAGTGCACAAGGGTTCCTTTTTCTCCACATCCTGGCGAACACCTGTCTTTGGTGATTTGTTGATGATTGCCACTCATTTGCATCTCTCAGATAATTAGTGACTTTGAGCATATTTTCATGTGTCTCTTAGCCTTTCTTCTGTCTTTTTTTTATTGTTTAAAGTATTACAAGTAGTAAGAACACCTGTCTTTGGTGATTTGTTGATGATTGCCACTCATTTGCATCTCTCAGATAATTAGTGACTTTGAGCATATTTTCATGTGTCTCTTAGCCTTTCTTCTGTCTTTTTTTTATTGTTTAAAGTATTACAAGTAGTAAGTAGTACATATGTCTCCTTTCTCCCCCCCCCCCATTAACCTCTCACCTGGCTTTCCCTACTCCTCAGTACATGCCCTAACCTGCCAACTCCCATCACCCCCAATGTCTTATATCTATTGGTTATACGTAAATACATGCACACAAGTCCTTCGGTTGGTTTTTTACAGACTCCTACCCCAATTTCCCCTGCCTTCCCACTGTAGTATGACAGTCTGTCCAATGCTTCTTTGCCTCTGTATCTGTTCCCCCCACCTGATTCTTTTCTTTAAAAACATCTTGCCTCTGCAGATTAGAAATATACCTATAAGAACCAGAAATGTTTGAGTCCCAGTTTCAATGTCAAACAGTTATTTATGTGTACACATCAGTAATGGTATCTGGATGGTGGACAAATGGTGGCAATGCAGATCCGACCCTCTCTGGTTGGTCCTAGGCAACCTGTAGCAACACACAGCTGATGACTGCCAGCATAGCAAGGCATTGTCAGTGTCTTTCCATCTCTGGACTGTTTCTCCACTGGATCTTAGAGTTGTTTTCCGAAAGTATATAACCATATTCTCGACCAAAAGTTAATAAATGAGTCTTTTCTATAAAATTGAGCCGGGGTCCTTTTTATTTTTGCCCAAATGACTTTCTTTTGGCTTATTTTGATATCATGTGTGTTTTTCACAGGTGTCTTGCTGTTAGCATTACAAATGAAAATTAATTTTCTAAAGTAAAATTTTTCTAGATGTAATTTACTTACAAATAGTTTTTCTTACATGATATTATCCTACTATCCCCCCTTTTTTGATTAATGGAGAGTTTTGTAAATTTTTAATGCAATATTGATAACTTTAAATTTTAATTTTTGCACAAAAATGTGACTGCTTTATGTTCATTGATGAACTACCAATAGAAATTTTAGTTAATACTTTAGAAACATCTTTTTGTACAGTACAATTAAATTTCCTTGAATATTCACTTATTTCAATTAGCCAATTTAAATTAATCTGAAAGCTTGATTACTCTTTTACTGTCAAATTTCTCTACCAAAAATCTTAGATGATCCTGTAAATATTAGTGGAAAGGATTATTTGCATTCTTGAGTAGGCCCTGAGCATTCCTGGTGCTAGGCTGAATTTAGATATAGGGCAGCTGCTGTCAGCCAAGTTTCTGTCTGTTACCTGGGTCCCAATCTGAGCTGGGCCAAGTCTCTATCTGTTACCTGGGTCCCAATCGGTGCTGGGCATGGGAAACTAAGCAGCCATCGGGGATATGTCTTCTTTCAAAAAGATTCTATTTAGGTCTGTTGCCCATTTTTTTTTATTAGATCATTTATCTTCCTTTTATTAAGTTGTATAAGTTGCCTGTAGATGTTGGAAAATAAAACTTTATCAATGATAACATTTGCAAATATGTTCTCCCATACTGTGGGCTTTCATATTGTTTTATTGATGGTTTCATTTGTTGTGAAAAAGCTTTTTATTTTGATATAGTCCCATTTGTTTATTTTCTCTTTCACTTACATTGCCCTAAGAGCAGTATCAGTGCAGAAGTTCTTTTGGCAAATGTCGGAGATTTTGCTGCCTATGGATTCCTCTACTATTTTTATGGTTTCCCATTCTATGTTGAAGTCCTGTATCCATTTTGAGATTATTTTTGTGTATGGTATAAGTTGGTGGTCTAGTTTCATTTTTTTTGCATGTATCTGTCCAATTTTCCCAACATCATTTATTGAAGAGACTGTCTTGATGCCATTGAATGTTTATGCCTTCTTTGTCAAATATTAATTGGGCATAGTAGCTTGAGTCAATATCTGGATTCTCTATTCTATTCCATTGGTTTGTATGTCTGTCCTTGTGCCAGTACCAGGCTGTTTTGAAAACAGTGGCTTTGTAATACAGCTTGAAATCTGGTATTGAGATCCAATCTAGTTTATTCTTCTTTCTCAGGATTGCTGTGGATATTAGGTGTCTTTTTTTGTTCCAGATGAATCTTTGGAGAGTTCTTCTAAGTTTGTGAAATATGCCTTTGGTATTTTAATGGGGATTGCATTGAATCTACAGATATCTGTGTAGTATGGACATTTTAATGATGTTGATTCTCCCAATCTGTGAGCATGGTATATTCTTCCATTTGTTTATATCTTCCTCTATCTCTTTTTTTAGTGTCCTATAGTTTTCCACGTATTAGGTCTTTTACCTTCATAGTTTAGTTTATTCTTAGGTATCTTAATTTTTTTGGTGCAATGGTAAATGGTATTGCTTTTTTAGTCTCTCTTTCTGTAAGTTCACTATTAGTGTATAGAAATGCCATAGATTTCTTGGCATGAATTTTGTATCCTGCTACATTCCCCAATTCATTTATTAAATCCTAGTTTTTTTATGTAGTCTTTTGTTTTTTTTATGTACAATATCATGTCATCTGCAAATAAGGACAGTTTTATTTCTTCTTTTCCAATTTGGATGCATTTTATTTCTTCTTCTTGTCTAATTGCAATGGCTAATACTTCCAGTACTATGTTGAACAGGAGTGGAGAGAGTGGGAATCCTGTCTTGTTCCTGTTCTAGGGGAAATGGTTTTAGTTTTTGCCCATTGAGTGTGATATTAACTGAGAAATATGGCTTTTATGATGTTGAGGTATGACGCTTCTATTCCCACTTTGTTGAGAGTTTTTGTCAACAAAGGGTATTGAATTTTGTTGAATGCTTTTTCTGCATCAATTGATATGACTATGTGATTTTTATCTCAATTTGTTTATGTGATATATCATGTTTATTGATTTGTGGATATTTTACCATCCTTGCATTCCTGGGATAAATCCTACTTGGTCATGGTATATGATCTTTCTAATGTACTCCTGTATCCAATTTACTAGAATTTTGTTGAGGATGTTGGCATCTATGTTCATGAGGGATATTGGCTTATAATTCTCTTTTATTGTGTTGTTTTTATCTGGTTTTGATATTAAAGTGATGCTAACTTCATAGAAGGAGAATGAAAGTCTTCCTCCCTCTTGAATTTTTTGGAATAGTCTGAGGAGGATAGGTGTTAGTTCTTCCTTGAAAGTTTGGTAAAACTCCCCTGTGAAGCCATCTGGCCCTGGGCTTTTGTTTGCTGGAAGCTTTTTGATGACTGTTTCAATATCTTCCATATTTATTGGCCTATTTAGATGTTTGGATTCTTCCTGACTGAATTCTGGAAGATTGTATTTTTCTAAGAATATGTCCATTTCTTCCAGGTTGTCCATTTTGTTGGAATAGAGTTGTTCATAGTATTTTTTAACAGTCCTTTGTATTTTGGAGGGATCTGTTGTTATTTATTTTCTTTCATTTATGATTTTATTTGGATCCTCTCGCTTTGCTTCTGGGTAAGCCTACCTAGAGGTTCATCAATCTTGTTTATCCTTTCAAAGAACCTGCTCTTGGTTTTGTTGATCTTTTGTATTGTTTCATTGGTCTCTATATCGTTTATATCTGCTCTGATATTTACTATTTCCTTCCTACTGCTTACACTGGGCTTTTCTTGTTGCTCTCATTCTAGTTCATTGAGGTAGAAAGAGAGCAACAAGAAGGTTAGGTAATTTATTACCATTGTTTCTGTGTTTTGTTTTTTTTTCAGTAGGCTTATGGAGCTATGAACTTCCCTCTCAAGACTGCTTTCACTGTGTCCCATAGATTTTGGATTGTGGTTTCATTGTCATTTGTTGCCAAGTTGTTTTTTATTTCTTCCTTAATCTCTATGGTTACCCAGTCATTGTTTAATAACATGCTGTTTAGTATCCATGTATTTGATTTCTTTGGATTGATTTGTCATTGATTTCGTTTTATGCCACTGTGGTCTGAGGAGATGCTTGATATGATTTTTATCATCTTGAATTTGAAAAGACTTTGCCTATGACCCAACATATGGTCTATTTTTTAAAATGACCCATGTGCACTTCAGAAGAATGTATATTTTGTGGCTTTGGGGTTGAAATGTTCTGAAGATGAAAATTAATTCCATCTGGTTTAGGATTGATGTTTCTTTGCTGATTTTTTTTAGAGGATTTGTCCAATGGTGATAGTGGGGTATTAAAGTCACCTACTATGATTGTATTGCTGTCAGTCTCTCCCTTGATATACTCCAGGAGTGTTTTTTTTTTTTTATTTGGTGCTCCTGTATTAGGTGTGTATATGTTTTCCAAAGTTATTTCTTCTTGTTGGATTGCTCCCTTTAGTATTATGAAGTGGCCTTCCTTATCTCTTCTTATGTCCTTCACTTTGAGATCTAATTTGTCAGATGCAAGTATTGCTATCCCAATTTTTTTTTTCATTTCCATTTGCCTGAAAAATCATTTTTTATCCATTCACCCTCAGTCTGTGTACATCTTTTTTTTTCCGAGGTGGGTTTCTTGTAGACAGAAGATATATGGGTCATGTTTTCTTATCCAATTCATTACCTTATGTCTTTTGATTGGAGCATTTAATCCATTTACATTTAAAGTTATTATTGATAGGTACTTACTTGTCACCATTTTTATTCTTTACCTCTGTGTTCCATCTTCACTTTCTATTTCTCTTTTTTTCTGCAGTCCCTTTAGCATTTCTTGCATTGCTGGTTTGGTGATAATAAATTCCCTTAGTCCTTTTTTTGTCTGTGAAGCTCCTGATTTCATCTTCAATTTTGATTGATAGCCTTGCTGGGTACAATATTCTTGGATTCAGACGCTTCCTTTGCATGACTTTGTATATTTCATTCCATTCCCTTGTAGCCTGATGCGTTTCTGTTGAGAAATAAGTTGCTAATCTGATGGGGGTTCCTTTGTAGGTAACATTCTGTCTCTCTCTGGCCATTTCTGAGATTCTTATTTTGTCTTTGGAGTTTGCCAATTAATTATAATGTGCCTTGGCATCAGTCTTTTGGGGTTCATTTTGCTGGGGACTCTGTGAGCTTCTTGGTATTTTTTTAATAAGTCTTCATGATTCAGATTATTACAATTTTTCCTCTATTTTCCCCCCATAGGTCTCTTCTACCTGGCTTCTACTCCACCCAAGGCTCTTACCTTCCCCCCACTGTCCTCATCCATAGATGTATGATTTTTGTCCAGTCTCTCCCTGCACCCCCCTCACCTCTTTCTCCCTGAGATTTATCAGTCCACTCACCTTCTATGCCCCTAATTCTATTATATTCACCAGTTTATTCTGTTCATCAGATTTTCAATTCACTTGATTTTTAGATTCACTTGTTGATAGATATGTATTTGTTGCTCATAATTTTTACTGTTTTCTTCTTCCTCTTAGAGAATACCTTTCAGCATTTAATATAATACTGGTTTGGTGCTAATGAACTCCTTCAGGTTTTTCTTATCTGTGAAGCTCTTTATTTGACCTTCAATCCTGAATGATAGCTTTGCTGGGTAATTTTGGTTGTAGGTTCTTGCTATTCATCTCTTTGAATACTTCTTGCCACTCCCATTGCCTGCAACTTTCTTTTGAGAAATCAGCTGACAAACATAAGGATGCTGCTCCCTTGTAGGTGATCAACTGTTTTTCTCTTGCTGCTTTCAATATTTTCTCTTTGTCTTTTGCTCTTGGTATTTTAATTATGATGTGTCTTGGTGTAGTCCTCTTTGAATTCGTTTTGTTTTGGGTTCTGTGCACTTCCTGGACTTGTAAGTCTATTTCTTTCACCAGATGTGGGAAGTTTTCAGTCATTATATCTTTAAACAGGTTTTCAGTATCTTGCTCTCTCTCTTCTTCTGGCACCCCCACTATTCTGATGTTGGTATGCTTGAAGTTGTCCCAGAGGCTCCTCACACTATTTTCACATTTTTTAATTCCTTTTTCTTTTTGCTTTTCCAGTTGAGTGTTTTCTGCTTCTTTGTATTTCAAATCCTTGACTTGATTCTTGTGTTCCTCTAGTCTGCTGTTAAGTCTCTGTATAATATTTTTTTATTTTAGTCAGTGTATTTCAATTTCTAGTTGGTCCTTTTTTATCTCCTCTTGGGTCTCACTAAATTTATCCACTTTTTTAAAGAAATTCTTAACAAACCTTATAACTGTGGTTTTGAACTCTATGTCCAGACATTTGTTTTCCTCTATTTCTTTTGTTTGTGTACTGATCTTTTGTATCTGCATTTTCATTGCTTCCCTGAGATGGTAGAGTAATTTTGTATGCTAGGAGTAGCTCTTCCTCCCCAGTTACCTGAGATGGACACTCTTGGTGCACTCCTTTGTGGACTATGTGTATTGTCTTATTGTAGTTAAGTTTTTTTTTTAATTAAATCTTTATTATTCAGATTATTACATTTGTTTCTCTTTTTTCCTCATCCATAGCACCCCTCCACCCAACTCCCACCCTCCCCTCTGCCCTTACCTCCCTCCCATTGATCTCATCCATAGGTGTATGATTTGTGTCTAGTCTCTCCCAGTACACCCCTTAACCCTTTCCCCCTGAGAATGATCAGTCCACTCCCTTTCTGTTCTCCTGATTCTATTCTACTCACCAGGTTATTCTGTTGATCAAATTTTTAATTCACTTAATTTTTAGATTCACTTGTTGATAGATATGTATTTGTTGTTCATAATTTTTTGGCTTTTACCTTTTTCTTCTTCCTCTTCTAAAAGAGTACCTTTCAGCATTTAATATAATACTGGTTTGGAGTTAATGAACTCCTTTAGCTTTTACTTCTCTGTGAAGCTCTTTATCTGTCCTTCAATTCTGAATGATAGCTTTGCTGGATAGATTATTCTTGGTTGTAGGTTCTTGCTATTCATCACGTAGAATATTTCTTGCCACTCCCATCTGGCCTGCATCGTTTCTGTTGAGAAATCAGCTGTCAATCGTATGGATGCTCCTCTGTAGGTAATGAACTGTTTTTCTCTTGCTGCTTTTAATATTCTCTCTTTGTCTTTTGCTCTTGGTATTTTAATGATGATGTGTGTTGGTGTGGTCCTCTTTGGATTCCTTTTATATGGGGTTCTGTGTGCTTCCTGGACGTGTAAGTCTATTTCTTTCACCAGATGTGGGAAGTTTTCAGTCATTATTTCTTTAAATAGGTTTTCAGTATCTTGCTATCTCTCTTCTTCTGGCACCCCCACAATTCTGATGTTGGTACGCTGAAGCTGTCCCAGAGGCTCCTTACATTATGTTCACATTTTTGGATTCTTTTCTCTTCTTGCTTTTCCAGTTGAGTGTTTTTTGATTCTTTATGTTTCAAATTTTTTATTTGATTCTTGCCTTCCTCTAGTTTGCTGTTAGGACTCTGTATAATATTTTTTATTTCAGTCTGTGTCTCTAGTTGGTTCTTTTTCATCTCCTCTTGGGACTCGCTAAATTTATCCATCATCTCTAGTTGGATCTTTTGCATCTCTAGTTGGTCTTTTTGCATTTCCTCTTGGGACTTGATAAATTCATCCATCTTTTCTAGCATATTCTTGAAAAACCTTATAAGCATGGTTTTGAACTCTATATCCAGTCATTTTTTCCCCTCTATTTCTTTTGTTTGTGATCCTTTCCCTTGTCTCGGCATTTTCACTATGCTGGGGGAACTTATGTGTTAAATTCAGCTTTACGATACCAGACTTGCAAAACCGAAGAAGCCTCTGTTGAGCTTGGGATGGGTGGAGTCTCAGAGCTTAAGGGACCACCTTGACTTCCAGTCGGCCCCGCCCTCCATAGCCCCTGAGTGTCATGTGACTGGGTAATCGTTGGAGCAGTCCTTGTGCATGCACGCCTGCAGTGCATCTAGACCACTGCCTTTCCGGCTCCCCTGAGCACCAGGACCACACGAGTCTAGGTCCCCATGGTTTCGCCTGAAACAGGGGCTTAGTGGAGTCAGAAGTGGCACAGTTGGGAAGGTCTGTCTCCCGCCCACTTGCAAAAGCCAGCGGCACAATCAGCAGTGTGTCCTCTGCACAGTGCCGTACGCACCACCAGGCCTCTGATCTTTTGCGACTCCCCTAAATTTCTGTGCACCTCTCCCTATTCACAGTCCAAAATCCCCCTGTATGAGTTTCGGCTGGATCTGGGGTTTAGTGTCATAGGGTAAGAGGTTCAGTGCCTTTGAGAGTCTCCGTTTCCCTCCTGTCAGAGAAAACCAGCCAGGTATTCAGGCACCCGGTCTCTCCACGTGCGCGTCTCCGTACCTCAGCTTTTTGTAGCTCCTCTGGGTTGCTGTGAGCCCCTCTCTTTTCTTCTAGTTGTAGAACTTACACTCAGCCAGCTTTCCTGTGGTTCTGGATGATGTCGGTTCTGTCTTTTAGTTGGGGGTCAATAGAGGAAGGGCACAGACCCTCACCCTCCACCAACTTTCACCCCTTCTGAGGGAGGTCTCCTGCTCCCAAGACTACCTTGCTTCCCACACTCAGCACAGATTGGGACCCAGGTAACAGACAGAGACTTGGCCCAGCTCAGATCAGGACCCAGGTAACAGACAGAAACATGCCAACAGCAGCTGCCCTATATCTAAATTCTGCCTAGCACTAGGAACGCTCAGTGCCTACTCAATGCAAATAAACCTTTCCACTAATAAAGGGTAATCTAAGATTGTTGGTAGAGTATTAACATAAAAGAGTTATCAAGCTTTCAGATTAATTTAAATTGGGGAACTGAAATAAGCAAACACCCAAGAAAATTTACGTGTACTTTACAAAAGGCATTTCTTAATTAAAATTTCTATTGATAGCTCATCTCATGGTAAAATTGCTTAATATGTAATGAACATAAAACAGGCATATTTGTGTGCAAAAAATTAAAATTTAAAGTTATCAAGATTGCATTAAAAAATTTTACCAAATTCTCTATTAATAAAAAAAATAACAGGGATTGGGGGAGTAGGATAATATCATGTAAGGAAAAATATCATAAATAAATTACATCTAGAAAATTTTCACTTTAGAAAATTAATTTCCATTTGTAATGCTAACAGCAAGACACCCATGAGAAACACACATGGTGTCAAAATAAGCCAAAGGAAAAGCAGGTAGGCAAAAATAAATAGAACCCAATTCAATTTTTTAGAAAAGATTCCTTTATTAACTCTTGGTCAAGAATATGTTTATATACTTTCAGAAAACAACTCCAGGACCAAGTGGACTCATGCAACAGAGAGGAACTGTCAGGTCTGCTTCAACCACGAAGGCAAGAGGAGAAACAGTCCAGCGATGGAAGACGCTGAGGACGCCTTGCCATGTGAGCAGTTAGCAACTGAGCATCACTTCTGGGTGCCTAGAACCAAACCAGAGAGGGTCGAACTGGCATCGCCACCATTTGTCCAGTATTCAGTTACCATTGATGACATGTACACATAAGGAACTGTTTGACATTGAAACTGGGACTCAAAGCTATTGGACATTGTAATTGGGTCTCAATCATTTTTCTTTTGCTTTTGTGGGTTTATTTCTAGCCTACAGGGGCAAGATGTTTTTAAAGACAAGAATCAGGGGGTGGGAAGGAAGCTGATGCAGAGGCAAAAAAGCAATGAACAGACTGTTGTGCTACAGTGGGAAGGCAGGGGAGGTTGTGGGTGAGGGGCCTGTAGGAGATCAATGGAAAGACTTGTATGCATGTGTGTGTAGGCATAGCCAGCGGATACAGGGCAATAGGGGAGGGCTGGGCGGTAGTGAAGGGGGAGATGGATGAGGGGATGGGGGTGGGGAAAGTAATAGGGAAAAATAAAAAGTCTCAACACTTTGGCAGGAAATAAATAAATAAATAAATAAATAAATAAATAAATAAATAACATAATTTGGACCTCATCAAAAAAAAGTACAATAATTGATGCTACCAAGGAAATTAAATTATTGTGAGTGGAGAAAAAAAATAGATCACGTTCAACTGGGGTTCATTCCTGGGTTACAAGGGTGGTTCAACATACACAAATTAATAAAACAAAGGATAAAAATAATATGATCTTCTCAATAGGTGCAGGAAAAGCACAAGATACAATATCCACTTATGATCAAACTCTCAATAGTTATAGAAGGAAAGTACCTTAACATAATAAAGGTCATCCATGACAAACTCACAGCCAGTATCATACTCAATGGTGAAAAAGTGAAAGCTTTTCCTCTAAGATAAGGAATAAAACAAGGACACCCACTCTTATCACTTTTATTCAACATAGTGCTGGAAGTTTTAGCCAGAGCAATAAAGCAAGAGAAAGAAATAAAAGGCATCCAAATTGGGAATGAAGTAGTAAAATTTTCAGTTTTTTGCAGATGCCATGCCTCTTTATAGAGAAAATTCTTAACACTCCATTAAAAGCTATCAGAAACAATAAACAAATACAGTAAAGTTACAGGATATAAAATCAATGTACAAAGATTTATTGTGCTCCTATATTAGTAACAATGAAATTGCAGAACAAGAAATGAAAAAAAAAAAAACACAGCAAAACAGTATGTATAGTGACAGAGAAATAGACACACTGACCAATGGAACAGAATCAAGAGTTCAGAAATAAAACCGCATGTACATGTGCAAATAATTTTTTTATAAAGGAGCCAAAGACACATGATGGAGAAAAGAACTAGTCTTCATTATATGGTGCTGGAAAAATTGAAAAGCCAAATCCAAAAGAGTGGAACTAAATTAGTTTTTCCCCATGTGCAAAAATTAACTCAAAATGGATCAAAGACCAAAATAGAGGACCTGAAACAATAAGTGTCAAATTACATTATAAGCTTATGGACCTTGAACATTGAGAACGCTTTATGAATTTGACCCCAAAGGCAAGGGAAGTAAGGGAAAAATAAATGAATGGGACTATATCAAACTAAAAAGCATCTGCACAGCAAAGAAACCAACAACTAAACAAAAAAGCAACCAATCAAATGGGAGGTAATATTTGCAAATACCAGCTTCTACAAGAAGTTAATATCTAAAATATATAAAGAACTCATAAAACCCAGCACTAAACACATAATCCAATCTTAAAAAAGTGGGCAGAGCTGAGACAGGTTTGGCTCAGTGGATAGAGCGTTGGCCTGCAGACTGAAAGGTCCCAGATTCGATTCTGGTCAGGGGCATGTACCTTGCTTGCGGGCACATCTCCAGTGTGGGGTGTGCAGGAGGCGGCTGATCGATGTCTCTCTCTCATCGATGTTTCTGACTTTCTATCCCTCTCCTTTCCTCTCTGTGAAAAATCAATAAAATATATTAAAAAAAAAAAGTGGGCAGAGGACCAGAACAGACACCTCTCCTAAGAAGACATATAGATGGCCAACAGATACATGAAAAGATGTTCAACTTCATTAATTATTAGGGAAATGAAAATAAAAACAATATACCACCTCATACTTGTTAGAATGGCTATTACTGTATTTTTTGCATCTTTTTGCTTTATTTTTTCCCATTTTTTGTTAAGGTTTTACATGTGTACATATCTTCCAAATATCCACCGTCCCAACTCCTATAAATGCCCTCCCCCTCCTCCTTCCTGTGTCTAGCGTCCATTGGTTATACTTATATGCATGCATACAAGTCCATCGGTTGATCTCTTATCTTCCTGCCTCTCCCTAACCTTCCCATAGTAATTTGACAATCTGTTTGATGCTTTATTATCTGTGTATCTATCTTTTTGTTTATCAGTTTACAATGTTCTTTATTATCCATAAATGAGTGAAATCATGTGTGTTTTTTTTTCTTTTCATTGACTGGCTTATTTCACTTAGCATAATACTCTCCAGTTCCATCAAGGTTGCTGCAAATGGTAAGAATTTCTTCTTTTTTATGGCAGCAAAGTATTCCATTGTGTAGATGTACCACAGTTTTCTGACCCAGTCATATGCTGACAGGCACCTAGGCTGTTTCCAAATCTTAGCTATTGTAAATTGTGCTGCTATGAACATAGAGATGCATATGTCGTTTCTGATTGATGTTTCTAGATTCTTAGGAAATATTCTTAGGAGTGAGATTACTGAGTCAAATAGGAGGTCTATTTTTAGTTTTTTGAGGAAACTCCATACTGTTCTCCACAGTGCCTGCACCAATCTGCATTCTCACCAGCAGTGCATGAGAGTTCTTTTTCCTCGCATCCTCCCCAGAATTTGTCTTTGTTGATTTGTTGATGATAGCCATACTGACAGGGGTGAGATGGTAGGCATTGTTTTGATTTGCATCTCTCAGATAATTGTGACTTTGAGCATGTTTTCATTTGTCTCTTTGCCTTCCTTCTGTATTCCTTCAAAAAGATTCTATTTAGGTCTGTTGATCATTTTTTTTTTTGATGGATAAAAAAATCAAACTTCCTTTGATTAAGTTGTATAAGTTGCCTGTAGATGTTGGAGATTATCAGTGATAACATTTGCAAATATGGTCTTCCATACAGTGGGCTTTCTTGTTTTGTTGATGTTTCATTTACTGTGAAAAAGCTTTTTATTTTAATGTAGTCACATTTGTTATTTTCTCTTTAGCTTACATTGCCCTAGGAGCAGTATCAGTGAAGAAGTTCTTTTGGCATATGTCTGAGATTTTGCTGCCTGGAGATTCCTCTAGTAATTTTATGGTTTCCCCTCTTATGTTTAAGTCCTGTATCCATTTTGAGTTTATTTTTGTGTATGGTGTAAATTGGTGGTCTAATTTCATTTTTTGGCATGTATCTGTCCTATTTTCACAACACCATTTATTGAAGAGACTGTCTTGACTCCATTGTATGTTCATGCCTCAATTGTCAAATATTAATTGAGCACAGTGGTTTGAGTCAATATCTAGATTCTCTATATGTCTCTTCTTATGCCAGTACCAGGCTGTTTTGAGAACAGTGGCTTTGTAATGCAGCTTGAAAGCTAGTATTGAGATCCCACCTAGTTTTTTCTTCTTTCTCAGGATTGCTATGGCTATTCAGAGTCTTTTTTATTCCAGATGAATTTTTTGGAGAGTTCTTTCTAGGTCTGTTAAATTAGCCATTGGTATTTTAATGGGGATTGTATTGAATCTATAGATTGCTTTGGGTAGTATGGAAATTTTAATGATGTTGATTCTCCCAATACATGAACATGGTGTGTTCTTCCATCTGTTTATGTCTTCCTCTATCTCTTTTTTCAGTGTACTGTAGTTTTCTACATATAGGTCTTTTACCTCCTTAGTAAGTTTATTCCTAGGTATCTCAATTTTTTTGGTACAATGGTAAATGGGATTGCTTTTTTATTCTCTCTTTCTCTCACTAGTAATGTATAGAAATGCCATAGATTTCTTGGCAGTAATTTTGTATCCTGCTACATTGCTGAATACATTTATTAAGTCTATTAGTTTTTTGATAGAATTTTGGATTTTTTATATATAATATCATGTCATCTGCAAATAAGGACAGTTTTACTTCTTTTCCAATTTGGATGCCTTTTTATTTCTTCTTCTTGTCTAATTGCAATGGCTAATACTTCCAGTACTATGTTGAACAGGAGTGGTGAGAGTGTGCATCCCTGTATTGTTTCTGTTCTTAGGGGAAATGGTTTTAGTTTTTGCCCATTGAGTATGATGTTAGCAGTGGGTTTCTCATATACGGCTTTTATTATGTTGAGGAATGATCCTTCTATTCCCGCCTTGTTGAGAATTTTTATTAAGAAAGGGTGGTAGATTTTGTCAAATGCTTTTTCTACACCAATTGAAATGACTATGTGATTTTTATCTCTCAATTTGCCTATGTGATGTATCATGTTTATTGATTTGTGGATATTGTACCATCCTTACATTCCTGGGTTAAAACCTCCTTGGTAATGGTGTATGATCTTTCTGATATAATGCTGGATCCGATTTGCTAGAATTTTGTTGAGGATTTTGGCATCTATGTTCATGAGGGATACTGGCCTGTAATTCTCTTTCATTGTGTTGTCTTTAACTGGTTTTGATATTAGGGTGATGCTGGCTTCATAGAAACAGCATGAAAGTTCCTTCCTCTTGAATTTTTTAGAATAATCTGAGGAAGATATATTTTAATTCTTTCTTGCAAGTTTGGTATAACTCTACTGTGAAGCAGTCTGGCCCACGGCTTTTGTTTGCTGGAAGCTTTTTGATGACTACTTCAATTTCTTCCATAGTTATTGCCTACTGAGGTGTTTAGATTCTTCCTGATTGAGTTTTAGAAGGTTATATTTTCCTGGTAATGTGTCCATTTCCTCCAGGTTATTCAGTTTGTTGGAAGAGAGTTGTTCATAGTATTTTTTAATGGTTCTTTGTATTTCAGTGGGGCCTGTTGTTATTTCACCTCTTTCATTTCTGATTTTATTTATTTGGATCCTCTCTCTTTGCTTCTTGGTGAACCTAGCCAGAGGTTCATCAATCTTGTTTATCCTTTTAAAGAACCAGCTCTTGGTTTTGTTGATCTTCTCTATTTTTTCTTTGATCTCTATGCCATTTATATCTGATCTGATCTTTACTATTTCCTTCCTTCTGCTTACACTGGGCTTTTCTTATTGCTCTCTTTCTAGCTCATTGAGTTGTAGGATTAGGTGATTTAATACCATTGTGTTTTGTTTTTCCAGTAGGCTTATAGAGCTATGAACTTCCCTCTCAAGACTGCTTTCACTGGATTGTTGTCAGTGTCATTTGTTGCTATGATGGTTTTTATATCTCCCTTGATCTCTATGGTTACCCAGTCATTGTTTAATAGCATGCTGTTTAGTCTTCATGTATTTGATTTCTTTGGATTGATTTTATTGTCATTGATTTCCAGTTTTATGCCACTGTAGTCTGAGAAGATGCTTGATATGATTTCTATCTTCTTGAATTTGAAAAGACTTTGCCTATGACCCAACATATGGTCTATTTTTGTAAATGACCCATGTGCACTTCAGAAGAATGTATATTTTGTGGCTTGGGGTTGAAATGTTCTTAAGATGTCAATTAATTTCATCTGGTTTAGTGAGTCATTTAGGATTGATGTTTCTTTGCTGATTTTTTTTTTAGAGGATTTGTCCAATGGTGATAGTGGGGCATTAAAGTCTCCTACTATGATTGTATTGCTGTCAGTCTCTCCCTTGATATCCTCCAGGAGTGTTTTTTATGTAATTGGGTGCTTCTGTATTAGGTGTGTATATGTTTTCCAGTTATTTCTTCTTGTTGGATTGCTCCCTTTAGTATTATGAAGTGGCCTTCTTTATCTCTTCTTATGTCCTTCACTTTGAGATCTAATTTGTCAGATATAAGCATTGCAACCCCAGCTTTTTTTTCATTTCTATTTGCCTGAAAAACCGTCTTCCATCCCTTTACCTCTAGTCTGTGTGCATCTCTTTTTCTGAGGTGGGTTTCTTGTAAACAGCGGATATATAGGTCATGTTTTCTTATCCAATCCATTATCCTATGTCTTTTGATTGGAGCATTTAATCCATTTACATTTAAAGTTATTACTGATAGGTACTTATTTGTCCCCATTTTTATCCTTTACCCCTGTGTTCCTTCTTTGCTTCCTATTTCTTTTCTTTTTTATAGCAGACCCTTTAGCATTTCTTGCATTGTTGGTTTGATGGTAATAAATTTCCTTAGTCCTTTTTTGTCTGGGAAGCTCCTGATTTCACCTTCAATTTTGATTGATAGCCTTGCTCAGTACAGTGTTTTTGGATTGAGACTCTTGCTTTGTGTGACTTTGTATATTTCATTCCATTCCCTTGTAGCCTGATGAGTTTCTGTTGAGAAATCAGTCACTAATCTGATAGGGGTTCCTTTATAGGTAACTTTCTGTCTCTCTGGCTGCTTTTTTAAGATTCTTACCTTGTTGTTGGTATTTCCCAATTTAATTATAACCTGCCTTGGTGTCAGTCTTTTAGGGTTCATTTTGCTTGGTATTCTGTAAGCTTCTTGGATTTCTGTGGTTTTTTTTCTTTCCTATATCAGGGAAGTTTTCTGTCATTATTTCTTCAAATAGGTTTTCTATTCCTTGCTCAGTTTCTTCTCATTCTGTAACTGAATTATGCGAATGTTGTTTTGTTTTGTGTTGTCCCAAAGTTCCCTTACGCTCTTGTCCTGCTTTTTAGTTTTTTTTTTCTAGAAGCTGCTCTACTTGGATATTTTTCCTACCTGTCTTCTAGCTCACTGATGCAGTCCTCTGCTTCTTCTAGTCTACTTTTGATGCTTTATATTGAGTTCTTTAGAACAGTGATCTCATTTTTCATTTCTCTTTGTTTCTTCTTCATTTCCTCTTGATTCTTACTCATATTGTCGAATTTGTCTTCCATTCTTTTCATCTACCTTAATACCATTTCTCTGAATTCTTTCTCTGGCAGGTTGCTTGCTTCCATTTTGTTTACTTCCTTTTCTTTTCTGTTGATTCCTGCTTTTCTTTCATATGTGGACTGTTTCTTTGTCTCCCCTTGGACACTCTTCTCCAGGTGTCTGGTTATGTAGTTCCCTCTCTCCTTGTGCTCCAGCAGTGGGAGAGCAGAGTGAACTAGAGTCCTGTGAGCAGAATCCAGGGTTGGGGCCTCTGGTATTAAAGTTCAGAAGGCAGATACTCCAGTTTCCTGTGCTAAGTCATTTTCTTGTCTGGCTATTGTTTACAAGATAGGTAATAAAAATGTTCAAGAGGTTGGAGAGATAGAGGAACCCTCATTCACTGCTAGGGAATGTAAACTGGTACATCCATTATGAAAAAGAGTGTGGAGCTTCCTCGAAAAATAAAGAATATGATCCAGTAATCCCTCTTCTGGGTATATATCAGAAAAACTCAAGATCATTTATTATCAAAGATAAATACACTTCTATGTTCATTGCAGTATTATTCACGGTTGCCCAGACATGGAGACAACGAAAGTGACCTACAATAGAGGACTGAATAAAAAAGATATGTTGAATATATACTGTAGAATTCTACTCAGCCATAAGAAAAGATGAAATACTGTCATTTACAACAACATGGATGGACCTTGAGAATATTATGCTAAGCAAAAGCAAAAGCTAAGAACCATATGATTTCACTCATATGTAGGATATATTGAAGCTCATAGACACATACTTTTTTATGGTGGTTACCAAAAGGGAGGGGATAGGGAAATAATAAAAGATAAAAGAAAACAAATATATAGTGAGTGAAGATGATTTGACTTTGTGGGGTGGGACATAATGCAATATACACATCATGTATCATAGAAATGTACAGCTTGAAACTTATATAATCCTATTGACCAGTGTCACTCCAACAGATTTTAAAAAATATCAAATGAATTTTAAGGCAAAAAATATTTTCGTTAGACTTGTTAAAGAAGATCATTGTGAAAACAGTAATTTTTTTTAAGACTGCTGAAGCACCTATAGAACTGCAGGCCACCCCTTGTTGGGAAGAGTTGTTCTAATGCTTGCAAATAAGAAAAGTTGCTTGACAGGCTGGTTGGTTTTGGTTTTCATTTGCTGCTTATCATGGAAGAAAAACCTGGGGAGCATTCATAAAAGCCAGCATAGTTCCTGATGTGGCCTTATGAGGTTCTGGCCAACAATTCCCCTTTCCTCATCACCTGTGGTTTTCCTACCTTACAGGAAAATCAGACCCATCTCTTGGCAGGGGGATGTTAGACTGTGGTGCAGCTTCTCAGAAATAGTGACCAGTATGCCTTGGAAGTAAACTGAATTACTTATAGATGACCCTGAGTATTATCACTCCAGATATCTTGAGTCATGGGACTGCTTGGGTTTGGAGTGTACTGGAGACCTCTGGCCCTGGGGAAGCTATTAAACTCAGCATTGCACTGCTTTTCAGCAGGTAAACTGGGATAATTCATCTGAAACCAGTCATCTTGGTGCAAGGTGAGAAGGGCAAGAATTTTTTCTTTGTTGTGGCTTCTTTGAGGGCCTTAGGCTCACATTCCCTGAAGTCCCTCTGAGTAACAGACTATGTGTTCCACTCACCCTCCTTTTGCATAACTCTTCTGGCCGAAGTTGAGATTTATATCTACTGGACATTCTACCTCAGACACCACTGCATTTTCTCATCAGAACAAAGGGCACTCAGAGCAGGTGCTATGCACTCAGAGCCTCAGAGGAGAGAAGGAAACAGGAACAGGTCTGCACACCCCAAAGCCAAGCCTTATATGACACTTTGTTCCAGCAGGAGTCAATGTCTTCCAGATTTAGTTTAGGCCTCGGTATTGAAAAACCTGCCTTGTCCTTTCCAGAGCCATGCAGCAGTTTTGATAATATCCTGCTTCACAATTGTGAGACCTAAGACTCACCTGTGGCCCTGCACTCAGAAACTTTTAGTCATTTTTATCTTGAATTGGATCCCCAACTGGGATAGAAACATTGGGCCTGAACTATAGCATTTTAATTTGATTGGCAACATAAGGGGGATGGCCAAACAAGGAGAGACTGAAAGGAAGAGTATGATGAAAGTGAAATGAAGGGGTGCTCTGCTATGATGAGTTGAAACATCATTTCGCTTATCACCTCTCTGTCCCTTTCCATCAACTCTGCCTATGTTTCTCATTTCAGATTGCCTGTTGTGCCTACTAGAACCCAGTGCCTGGAAGGGTATTAGACAACTCTGTGCCTCAGAACTGAGTAACCTTTTGCTCAGGAATAAGGAATGGATACCATTGCCTCTGGTTTTTCTGTGTTCAAAGAATCTCAAGTCACTGTAATCTGAAAATGAAGATGAACCCTTTTTTGGAATTCCTGATACAACTGACTCAGAGAAAAAACAAATTCCATCCTAAGTACAGCCAAAACAACCAGTGACAGCTCTCAAAAGGCTGGAGTGATCATCCAGAGATTAAGAGCTGGATGGCATTTGTAAAGCTCTGAGGTCATCGGCCCAGGTTATCTTGAGAAAGCCTAACTGGCAAGTCTACTTTCTTTGATTGTGGATTTTGGGAAGAAATCGGGCTCAATCTCTACTTCCTATGGTTTAGAAACAAAGGGGCCCTGATGACTAATGTGGGAGAGCAATGGTGATAGAAGGAAGGTGTGGAAATCTGGGGAACTTCTAAAGATTGGGGTTAAAGGGAATGCTAGAATGTTATCTCTCTATCACACCTTGCAATACCTCAGCTGATTCTTTCTCAAACATAAAAAGGTTGGAAAAGAAGCACATTAGGGAAAATACAGGATTCTAAAAACTCCACCCAATTCTATGAGCCTTGGTCTAAGTGGGGATGAAGTAAGGCACTCTACCTTGCCAACTTAGAGCTATAGACTACATCAGAGAGCTGGAAAGGACCTTATATATAATAAAGTCTGGAATATAAATAGATCAATGTGAGGAAAAGTGAGACCCTGAGAAAGAAAACAACTAATTTATAATCTGTCATCACGTTATAACGATAAACCACCAACATATTTATTGGCCACTTATTCTATTTCAAATACCTCATCTGCCATTTCTACTCTGTACTGTAGATAGCAGGCAGCTGAGAGTAGCCAGGAAGTATCAGTAGTGCAGAAATTTAGTTCAAATTGTCTCATAGTTGAGATCTGTCCTCAGATGATTCTGAAGCTGTCTATTTAAGGTAGGAGATGAGCTTCTGAGTTGGGGGCACATGTACACCATTTTCAAAGTCTGAGATGAGATGTGGAGATCAAATAAGTTTCCAGGATCAAGCATGTCTGCTGTAAACCTGCTCATATTCAATTTATGGCATGTTTCTAATCCAAAATAACTCTAAAGATGCTGAGATAAGTCGTTATCATTGACTAGAAGGAAAGAAGATTGTTGAGAATATTGTCCAAAAGGCTGAAATTAAAGCCAGAAGATGTTGATAGAGTATAAATGCATTAAGGATCTCATTTTACGTAAGTTGGACTTGAGCCCTTCTGTACCATAGAACAATCCTTGCTTTATTTTTAAAAATCAGGAAGACAATCTCCCTCCCCATCTTGTGCCCAGGAAATCATTCTTTGTTCTACATTCCATTCAGGATTAATTATGGAGAAGTTTTATCTTAAATCTAAATTAATCCCTTTTTCTAGCACTAACCTTTTTACATCATGTAAAATAAATGTCAAATAGAGTTCATCTCTGTCCTTGATACAATAATCCTTGCCCACAAAAAGATCACAGCTAGGTCATTGTGTCTATTTCCCAGTTAAACAGTTAGTTTTGTTTTCATCAGAGGCCATATATCTGAGTCTTTCCAGCAGCTTCTATTCTGGGCCCTGGTTGGCAGGAGTAACTGAATCAGCAGCACTCTATGAAGCAAGAGGAGATGCGTGCCATCTCTGCACAGTAAAGAATTTTCTCTGTGACACACCTCCCTGACAGGGGTGGGCAGCTGTCCATTAACTGAAACTAAATAAGCCTCCCACTGAAGGATGAGAATAGGACACAAATCAAAAGAGGCTATAACTAAAGGCAGTAAATAAAGGGAGGTCTAATGTGGAAAAAATGCAGGGAGGACAAGAATCTCAAACATGGTTATTAATGGCAAAGAGATAAAGTCTTTGGAAAATACAAACAGCAAACAAGACCTCAGGAGAATGAAAAAAAGCCAACAAATTATATGTGAGCTTGCAATGTGATACAGCTGAAATAACCACATGGAACACAAGCAATTCTGAATTGCATAGTTGAGGGATCAAGTATAGATAGACCAAGGACCAGAGAGATTTCTCTCTGAGCTCAGAGATCATATCCAGGACGCTAGGAAAGCAGAGAGACTCTCAGATGAGATGGAGGGAACTGAAAGGAAAGTAACCACCAAGGAAAGGAGTGGGAGGCATTGGTTTTAGAAGAGAATAACCACCTAAGCTTATGCAAGTGACTAGAACAATGAAAGCCAAGCACCAGGGTGGGGAGACCTGCTGAGGGAGGCCTGCAGCTGGACATGGTAAGTCAACTAAGTGATGTGATCATAGGGTGTTGGGAGACATCAAGAGGCCACAGACTCTGGCTAGAATGGCTTTTTGAAGCATGGTGGAGACCAGGTAACATGACAACTATGATGGAGTCTACACAGCAGCTGATGCAGGGGATCCCCTGAGTCTTGGGTGTACTCAATGGGAAAGGAACTACGGGATTTCTTCCAGCCTTTCTGGATACCCACTGTGGTGATGTCATCAAAGGCCAAAGCTCTCAAGGACCGGGCTGCCTATTCCCACCTTTGCTCAAGATCCTGACTTTGGTGAGAAGCTATACAATAAAGATTATTTCATCGCCCTGCCACAATGCCTGATCTTTCTATAATTTTTTGTGAGCTGTTTTCTATCCATAATTTCACAAAGAGCCAACACAAGAGATGAGAGCAGTGGAACACAGAGGAGACAAGAGTGGCAGAAAAGATGGGGAAAGCTCTTGGGCAGGCGAATGGGGTGGTAGAAAGCTAAGTGGAGAGGCATGTGGGGTGGCCCTGTGGTTCATGCCCATGGTTAGTGGCCTATGGGTCTGAAAGGTTTGGGCAAAGAGCCAATGGCCCCCAGCAGCCTCCAAGGGCATCAGACAGTGGGCTAAAGGCAAGTAACATCCTCCAGAGTCTGTTCCTGATTTCAGGCACAAACAAGCCATATCAGCTGTATGATATACACTTGAGTCTTTCAACTTTGTGCAAATACCATATTTTCCAGCGTATAAGACGACTTTTTAACCCAGAAAAATCTTCTCAAATGTTGGGGGTTGTCTTATACGCCGGCTATTGTCTTATAGGGCGAGTATATCCCAAACTCTATATTTTAACTGGAAAAGTTGAAGGTCATCTTCTATGCCCAGTTGTCCTATACACTGTAAAATATGGTATGTATTGAGCCCAATAGCCCCATCAGAGCCCAATAGCCCTTTTACAGTGCAAAAATGAATAGCATGAACCTCAGCAGGGTCATAATCTGAGGATTATATGTGTTAATATGTGTAAAGCCTTCAGAATTCTGCATGACAAAAAGAAAGTGCTCACTAAATGAAGGTCTTTTCTATCATGTAGCCAAAGAACTTGAAGGAATTCTGTGGCAGGGTGAGAAGAGACAGCGAGCTCAGCAGCAGAGCAGCTGGAAGGACTGACAGGGAGGATAAAGCTAGGTCCCCAATCACAGCTGGTCCCTGAAGCACCACAAGCCCTACACTTTAGAACAGTCAAACAAGGAATACTTTTCTACTTCTTATTTTTTAGTTTTAAAAATACATAACTTTTGCAGAGACCGGTTTGGCTCAGTGGATAGAGCGTCAGCTGGCGGATTGAAGGATCCCGGGTTCAATTCCGGTCAAGGGCATGTACCTTGGTTGCAGGCACATCCCCAGTAGGGGGCATGCAGGAGGCGGCTGATTGATGTCTCTCTCTCATCGATGTTTCTAATTTTCTATCCCTCTCCCTTCCACTCTGTGAAAAATCAATAAAATATATTTAAAAAAATAATAAATAATAATAAAAAATACATAATTTTTAAAACTACATTTGAAATAGTTTTTAAATTATGTGACCTACAAAAATAAAATTAAAACTTTGCTGTTGTTGTTAATCCTCACCTGGGGATATTTTTCCCATTGATTTTTTTTTTAAGAGATAGTAAAAGGGAGGGGAAAAGACAGAGAGAAAGAAACATTGATGTGAGATGTTTGGGTGATTGCCTCCTGCACACACCTAGACTGAGAATCAAGCCTGCAACCCAGGTACATGCCTTTGACCAAAATGAAACCTATGATCCTTCAATCCATGGGACGACACTCTAAACACTGAGCCAAACTGACTATGACTATACTCTACTATTTTTATATTGTATAATTCAAGAGTTGTATGAAGTTGTTGCTTAAACATGTATTTACATATGACCAAAAGAATGAACAGAAAACAAATGTCAGAGTTTAATTATGTGGCTCAAAAAGTAGATAATGCTAGAGAAGCATAAGGAGAAAAAATGAATTCTACAAAATAAAGTTACTGAAAGTGGTAAAATTAGTAATCAAAGCAAAAATAGTATTTTAATCCTTCACCTGAATGAAAGGCTCCAGCATCTAGCCAGGCTCACGGCCTGGGGAGAGGGCACTAGGGTCCCTGGGAGAAGACATGTGGGTCAGAAGGATCTGAATCTCAAGAAATCACTCAGACAAGAAAAAAGACACTGATTTTTAAATTAACATATAATACATTGACCCATACACATTCTTTTCCCAAAAGCTTTATGTCTGCTAGGGGCTCTGGGTCTCAGTAGAGGGGACAGGATCCTCTCTCATCTTATTTCTGCAGAAGAAGCAGGAGAGTAGGTGGGAATATGCTTTGATTGGCCCACATGTCCTGTAGAACAGGGTGGTCAGTTCAAAGTCCCTCATCTTCCTCTGATGCTCTGTCTCAGGTGGAGAACCCTAGGTGGGCCTGGCCAGCCTCTCTCTTCCACTCTCTAATACCTGAGACCTTCATCTCTTCAGTTCATTTGTATAGCTAAGATTTGGTATAAGGCTTGAAAGAGGAGGCCCTATTAGGCCTCAGTCATGTGCTTCAGCCTGGTTTCAAAGTGCTTCGAAGTCCAGCACAAAACGTTGTGCTGCTTTGATTTAAATGACCATCATATTTTGGGCAGAGGCCTTCTTGGGTTGCCCAGAGATGGCTGGTTAAGAATAGTGTATTGTAGTGGCTATGGCCATAATGACCTCTTAATACTGTCAGAACTACTCAAGCCAAAACACACCTAGGTCCCCAATCATAGCTGGTCCCTGAAGCACTGAACAGAGTCCCTCCTCCATCACTAAGTGCTACTGATGGGCACAAGAGCAATGGAACATGATGAATTCTGGAGAACCAACTCCACCACTGCCAAGTGCCCTCACTCCACCAGCCTCATTCCACATCCCCACTAGAGTCTGTCTTGGCAAACCAAATGCTTCCTGCGTCGACCCAGACAGATAAATTAGTCCTGCTCTCAGATGACCAAGTCGCCCACAGGCTTTCCATAACTTGGAAGCCACTGCACAAGCACTTTGTATTGGCAGAGACTATAATTAAGGTGAATAAAGTGTTTTGAACACGAGATGAGGAATAGAATGGACATTGTCAAGGCCTGAAGAAGGAGCACCCTCACCATAGGCCTAGGATGGCTTTTGGCCAAAATCCTGCTAAGTTTCCAGGAAGTGAATAAATAAGAAGCGGGAACCAGGCAGATGAATACCTACTTACCTCTTACATGATTAATATGGCCTCTCTTAGGTCTCTCCTGTACCACTTTAAACACAGGCTTCATAAAAACTATAAACCACTTTAGCAGGGGTGCTTAGAAATTTTTGAGGCCTCTTTAAATGGTGAGCTTTGGAAACATGGCCCGAGAAAGGCAGGAGGTATTGGAATGATTATCAGATTGCCAATATCTAGGCAAAATGCCAGATGCCCTCACACCTTTAAGGTACAATGGCAACTGAGAAAAGTCCACTCCCCTTTTACAATAGCAGTGAAATGTAAAGAGTTTTTAAAAATTCTCAAAGGTCAGGAAATTCTAGGACATTTGATTTCAATAGCTGCATTGTCTCTGCCCGCATGTTCTCACTAACCAGCCAGTGACAAGCAGAAGGCTTTGCCAGATGCCACTTGAAAAAGAGTGGGATTTGCTCTGTGCTCCGTAGAACTTCAAGTCTACAAATCAAATGCCTTCATAAGTATTTGACAATGCAACTCTGTTTATCTCTCCAAACTTCTTGGCCTGGATAAATAAATGCATTTGCTGTGCTAGAAGGGGCAGCTCATGTTTACCAAGGCTACATAATGCCAGCTGTACTTTCGGCCAGAGACCCCACCCATTTTTAGCCACAAGATTGCAAAGGAGTGGGAGATATTTCTCAACACACATACTGCTGCTGTGTTGAGCAGTAACCATGTGCTATCTCTGTGCTGAGAACTTAATGTAAATTGGCCATTCAGCAATAGCTTTTTGCTGTTGGCCTATTATGCTTGATGCTATTATAAGTGTTGTGATACAGTAATAAATAAAACAGTGGTTTGCCATCAAGGGGCTTACATTGGAAGTGAGGAAGATGTTATCGAGTCATGAACTAAACAAACAGGCTAGATGATATTTGATACAGATGAATGCAATGAAGGACAAACCCAGGGACATATGAAAGAGATAACAATGTATAGAGAGTTTGGTTCTTCCCTCACTTTGGGTCCCCACCATGAGGCTTCAGAGTAGATGTGAATTATTGCACCCCATTTTAGGAATGAAGAGGCAGCTGGATAGAGATAGGAAGTGAATCAGTAAAGGCTGCCCACCTCACAGAGCTGAGCCAGAATTCAAAATTAGGTCTCTCTGTCACAAAAAAAAAATCCATGTTCTTGCTACTGTGCTGTATTCAAAAGGCCTAAGATAACATTGACTTCTGGTCAACTAAACCCAGTAGAATTTAGTCACATTGTGATGTAACAATGGCAGATTTCTGTTTGAAACTGGAGTAATTGGTGTCCAAGGATATTAAGTTGGAGAAGGCCTCAGGAAAAGAAAACCCAGTGTGAAGGGTGTGCAAATGCTGGGAGGAGGCAGATGTGTGCTGGCGAATGTTTAACAACCAGTTCTCAGGATGAAACTCCAATTTCAGTGCTTGCTGATTTCCATGGTATAAAGATTCTGCTATAGCCAATTTCAGGTTATCAAGGTAATGTCAGTGAATATGGATTTGGAAACAGATGTGTATACCTGGCTACCTGGGCTGCTCTACAGGGCTCCAGCTCACTAGTGGGAGAGAAGGTAGCCCTATCAGAAGCTTTGTGGTGTAGAGGTTAAGAACATGGATGCTAAAGCCAGTCAGACTGGGTTCAAATCACAGCTTTGGTGTTTATTAGCTGTAATTTAACCTCTCTGTGCCTCAGTTTACCTTCCTGTAAAATTAGAACAATAATACCTACCTCAAAATTGGTATGAGGCTTAAGTGACTTTACATCTGATCTTAACTCCCCAGCCACAATTGTCCTCATCCATAGGTGTATGATTTTTGTCCAGTCACTTCTTGCACCCCTCTCACCCTTTCCCCCTGAGAAATGTCAGCCCACTTTCTTTCTATGCCCCTGATTTAATTATATTCACCAGGTTATTCTATCCATTAAATTTTTAATTCACTTAATTTTTAGATTCACTTGTTGATAGATATGTATTTGTTGTTCATAATTTTTATCTTTACCTTTTTTCTTCAGCCTCCTCTTCTTAGGTACCTTTCAGCATTTCATATAATACAGGTTTGGTGGTGATAAATTCCTTTAGTTTTTTCTTATCTGTGAAGCTCTTTATCTGACCTTCAAATCTGAATGATAGCTTTGCTGGGTAGAGTAATCTTGGTTATAGGTTCTTGCTATTCATCACTTTGAATATTTCTTGCCATTCTTATCTGACCTGCATAGTTTCTGTTGAGAAATCAGCTGACAATCATATGGGTACTTCCTTGTAGGTAATTAACAGTTTTTCTCTTGCTGCTTTTAATATTCTCTCTTTGTGTTTTGCTCTTGACATTTTAATTATGATGTGTCTTGGTGTGGTCCTCTTTGAATTCCTTTTGTTTGAGGTTCTGTGCACTTCCTGAACTTGTAAGTCTATTTCTTTCACCAGATGTGGGAAGTTTTCAGTCATTATTTCTTCAAATAGGTTTTCAGTGTTTTGCTCTCTCTCTTCTTCTGGCATCCCCACAATTCTGATGTTGGTATGCTTGAAGTTGTCCCAGGGGCTCCTTACATTATCTTCACATTTTTGGATTCTTTTTTTTTTTTTTCCAGTGGAGTGTTTTCTGCTTCTTAGTATTTCAAATCTTTGGCTTGATTCTTGCCTTCCTCTAATCTGCTGTTAGGTCTCTGTATAATATTTTTTTTATTTCAGTCATTGTATGTTTAATTTCTAATTGATCATTTTTCATATTCTCAAGGGTCTCATTAAATTTATTGACCTTTTTTAGGAAATTCTTGAAAAACCTTATAACCATGGTGTTGAAATCTATATCCAGGCATTTGTTTTCCTCCAATTCTTTTGTCTGTAATCTGTTCCTTTGTCTCTGCATTTTTGCTGCTTCCCTGAGTTGGTAGAGTAACTTTGTGTGCTAGTTGTCCTATATGGCCAAGTAGCTCCACCTCCCCAGTTACCTGGGGTGGACTCTCTTAGTGAACCCCTTTGTGGACTGTGTATAGCCTTGTTGTAGTTAAGCCTTGATTGTTGTTGGTATCACTGGGAGGAATTGACTTCCAGCTGTGAGGATCAGCTGTTTATGCCAGGAGAACTTCTGTGCTGTAGTCAGCCTTATGAGATAAGACTTGCAAAATTGCAAAAGTCTCTGTGCTCTGCTTGGATAGGGCAGAGTCTCAGGGCTGGGCAAACAGCCTTACCTTCCATCAGCCCTGCCCTATGAGGCCCCTGGTTCTGTGTCCCTTGGTAATCACTGCAGCTCCAGCTCCCTACCTTTTGAGGCTCCCCTGGGTTTCTGTGTGCTTCGGGGACCCGTATGAGTCTGGGTCCCCAAGGTCTCACCCAAAACTGGGGTTTGGTTCATTAGGAACTGAACTGAACATAGTCAGGAGGTTCCGTCTTCCTCCTGATAGAGAAAGCCAGTGGCACAATCAGCAGTTGGTCCTCTCTGTGTACACTCACATGCGGGCCTCCAGACCTCTGCCTTTTGCAGCTCCCCTAAGTTTTCATATATACTCCTCCTTTTTCACGACAGTGCAGACTCCCCGCATATGAGTCTTGCCTGGAACTGGGGTTCAGTGTAGTCTAAACTGGGGTTCAGTGCATTCAGGTGTTTCTGTCTTCTTCCTGCTAGAGGAAGCCAGTCAGGCATTCCGCTGCCTGTCCTCTCCATGTGCGTATCTCTGTACCTCAGCTTTTTGAAGCTTCTCTGAGTCTCCATGAGCCCCTCTCTTTCCTTCTAGTTGTAGAACTTCCACCCAGCCAGCTTTCCTGTGGTTCTGGATGATGACCATTTTCTCTTTTAGTTGTAGTTTTGAAATTGTTGTGCGAGACAGCAGTTTAGATATACACCTATGCTGCCATCTTGGTTTCTCCCTAGAAATCCTATTCATCATGATAAGTTTCTAAGTTCAAGGACCCCTCACAAACAGGTGCTTATGTTATAAAGGCAACAGAATATCAGACAAAAGCAATTGTGAAAGAGCCATCCTTTCACAAGGTGTGGCTCAGGAGGTCATGATTCAATTCCCAGTCAGGGAACATGCTCAGGTTGCAGGCTTGATTCCCAGTAGGGGCATGCAGGAGACAGCCAGTCAATGATTCTCTCATCTTTGATGTTCCTATCTCTCTCTCCTTCTCTCTTCCTCTTTCTGAAATCAATTAAAAAAATATATTTTTAAATAGTGTGAAAGGAAACTGTCCTCTGCCCCCATTTCTTTGCTTTTAAAAATATATTATTTGTATTTAGCAAAGTTTAATACTTTAAGGTAGACATCTACACCTTTCAAGTGTCAGGCTCATTTTCACCTCAGGGCTTCTGAGTAGCTCATGTCTGGTCTGGACATGCAGGTTCCTCTGCTCTTCCCCCAGACATCTCATGGCTCTTTACTGTAATCTTTTAAGTTATGTTTCCAGTGAGGCTGCCTATGACTATCTGATTTAAAGTTGCATACCTCCTCCCAATTTTTTATTTCTTCCCTCTGTTTCCCATAGAAGCTGTTGATTTTATTCTCATTTCCTACTAGGATATAAGTGCCAAGACAGTACAGAGTTTTGACTGTTTTGTTCCCTTCTGTATACCTAATGCTTAATAAATGCCAAATGCAGAGTAGGCACTTAAGTATTTGTGACATGAATAGAGGAATATGTCTTTTTGGGCTCAACTAAATTCCCAAGAGTTATTAACTTCATAACAATAATGCTAAATTGCATTTGGGCTTTAGTTGTAATTTTAACAGTCTAGATTTTAACTCAAATATCAAGTGGTTCAATAAGATTCATCAGTAAGATTGCCATCATATAATATGCCCTTACCTCAACTCAGATAATCATCCTTTGTGCATAGTTACTTCTTTGAACATTTATCTTACACAATTTTTTCATGCTTATCCATCCTAAGCAACCTGAATATGAATTGCTAAGTACTGGGCACTAAGCAAATAGATTTTTCTTTAATCTATATATTTTAAAATCCTAGTTTTCCATACAAAGAACCTGAATGCATCCAAGGTGGCAAGCTATAAAGGCTGATCCAGGAATCTGCCTATATCTGTCAAACTCTAAACCTGTGTTTCCTCTGACCTCCAAGAATGATTTCTAGTTCACTCATTTGACTATTGATTTTACTTTCTTTTCTTCCACAACAAAGTTGAGTTGATATATTTAAAACCCAATGTGTTTTTCCTTTCAGAAATGATACATTTTAGGCACTCATATCAGTAAATGAATTAGATAAATGTTGCATTCCACATTTCTCCCATTTTCACAGATATCAAGGTATTTTGGTCTTGTGTTTTTTCAACTTATCTGTTTCTCTTGACAGTAAGTTTATCCTTATCTGCCACTTATTTAGTATTAATAAGTACAAAGCTTTCTTCTATGAACTAGTTATGCAATGATGAACATCAATGTTCTCACAGCTTTTTCATCTAAAGCAGGAATGGGGAATGTCTGGCATTCAGGTCATATAAGGCCCATGAAATCATTTGCTCTGGACCTGCCAAGGCATTAAGGGTGAGTTAATTAAATGTTTGGCCAAATACAGCAGGCTAATTTTTTAATATGGCCCACAAATTATGTTTATAAATATCTAATGGCCCTTGGCAGAAAAAAGGTTCCCAACTCCTGATCTAAACTTAAATAAAATTACCCTTAACATTCATTCATCCATTCATTCAGCAAAATTTTATTGAATGTCAGCTGTGTGTCAGGCATTGTGTTAAGTAAAACAAACAACACAAAACAACAAAGATACAATTCTTACCCTCAGGATAATGTTCTATATAGTGGGAGATATATGTGTAAAGCTTTTATTTTGTTTTATTTTTATTTATTTTTTCCCCTATTGCCCTCCCCACCCCCCAGTACATGCCCTCATCCGTTTTCCCCCTCCAAATCTCCCCCATTGCCCTGTATCCACTGGCTATGCCTACACACACATGCATACAGGTCCTTCGGTTGATCTCTTATAAGCCCCTCCTCCCCAACTTCCCCTGCCTTCCCACTGTAGCATGACATTCTGTTCATTGCTTCTTTGCCTCTGCATCTGCTTCCCTTCCCCCACCCCCTGATTCTTGTCTTTAAAAACATCTTGCTCCTGTAGGCTGAAATAAACCCACGATAACAAAAGAAAAAAGATTGGGTCCCAATTTCAATGTCCAATAGCTTTGAATCCCAGTTTCAATGTCAAACAGTTCCTTATTTGTACATATCATCAATGGTAACTGAATACTGGACAAATGGTGGAGATGCCAGTTCGACCCTCTCTGGTTTAGTCCTGGGCATTCTGTAGTGATGCTCAGCTGCTAACTTCTCAGATGGCAAGGCGTCCTCAGAGTCTTCCATCTCTGGACTGTTTCTCCTCTTGCCTTCCTGGTTGGTGCAGACCTGTCAGTTCCTCTTTGTTGCAGGAGTCCACTTGGTCTTGGAGTTGTTTTCTGAAAGTATATAAACATATTCTCAACCAAGAGTTAATAAAGGAATATTTTCTATAAAATTGACTTGGGGTCCTATTTATTTTTGCCTACCCGCTTTTCCTTTGGCTTATTTTGACACCATGTGTGTTTTTCATGAGTGTCTTGCTGTTAGCATTACAAATGGAAATTAATTTTCTTAAGTGAAAATTTTCTTAATGTAATTTACTTACCAGATATTTTTCCTTACATGCCATTATCCTATTCTTCCCACACCCACCTTTTTTTTTTTATTAATGGAGAATTTGGTAAAAATTTTTAATGCAATCTTGATAACTTTAAATTTTAACTTTTTGCACACAAATATGCCTGTTTTATGTTCATTACATATTAAGCAATTTTACCATGAGATGAGCTATCAATAGAAATTTTAATTAATACTTAAGAAACACTTTTTGTCCAGTACACTTAAATTTTCTTGGGTATTTGCTTATTTCAGTTCGCCAATTTAAATTAATCTGAAAGCTTGATAACTCTTTTATGTCAAATTTAATACTCTACCAACAATCTTAGATTACTCTGTATATTTTAGTGGAAAGGTTTATTTGCATTGAGTTGGCACTGAGCATTCCTAGTGCTAGGCTGAATTTAGATATAGGGCAGCTGCTGTTGGCATGTTTCTGTCTGTTACCTGGGTCCTGATCTGAGCTGGGCCAAGTCTCTGTCTGTTACCTGGGTCCCAATCTGTGCTGAGCGTGGGAAGCGAGGTAGCCGTGGGAGCAGGAGACGTCCCTCAGAAGGGGTGAAGGTTGGTGGGGGGTGAGGGTCTGTGCCCTTCCTCTATTGACCCCCAAGTTCTCTCCTGATGGCTCCTCTGTGACTGTGCCTGTCTTAGGTTGTTCCTTCCCTGAGGAATCTTACTCATCTCTGGCTAACCAGTCATCCTCAGGGACCAAGCAGGGTGTTGTGAGGTTCAATTCAGTCTCTATGGTAGGCTACGTCCCCGTGGCCTCCACGCCTAGCACCTGCTTTGGGGATTCCCTCGCCTGCTGGTAGGGGTCCCGGCACTGCACACTTATCTCGGGAAATTCAGATTCCTTCTCCAGGGAGGGCCCAGCTCACACCATTAGGCGAGAGACAGATCCATTATACCAGCCACCTTGAAGCTTCAACCTCTGCATGAATAGAGACCTCAGGCTACATCTGAGGGCCATTGGGTTGTGAGAAGAGGGTCCCTCTTGGCAAAAGAGGAAAGAGGGCCAGTATAGAAAGCTCAAATGCCTTCCCAGTGCCTCAATTCCTTCTAAAAGGAATTAAATCCTTTCATGTCCTCTTTTTAAATTGCTGCTAAACATTCAAAGAATTAGTTTGTACATTTGTTTGGGGTAGTTGTACAATATGCTGTTGTGAAATATCAAAATTGAAAAGATATTGTAGGATAATATCATGTAAAGATATTCTTTGCTCTAGGCCATGGCAATTCAATTTCAAAGGGGCTGACAATTTCTTTTTGTAACTTTATATAAACTTTTTCAGGAAGGCAAAAACACAGATTACTTACCTTAGCTCAAGAGGCCAAATATATTGACTTTCAATTATAATCCTTATGACATTTAAAGGAAACTTCTCTTTAATTCCTCCAAAATGATTTTCATGTTACAGAGTTTCATTTAAAAATCTTTGTCTCATGAAGCAATTTCTCTTAAGGTTATGGAGACCACTGTATGGATTCTCTCTCATCCCACACATTCCTCATTGTCTGTGCCCAATGATTATGCTCATATGCATGTACAAAGGTCCCTCTGTTGATCTCTCCTCCTTATTCCCACCAACCCCTCCTACCCCGAGGTTTGATGTTTTGCTCGACGTTTCTCATTCTTGTATCTGATCTTGATCATCAGTCTATGTCATTCATTATATTCCACAGATGAATGAGATCATGTGATATTTATCTTTCTCTGCCTGGCTTATTTCACTAAGCATAATGCTTTCCATCAGTATCCATGTTGTTGCAAATGGTATGCGCTCCTTTTTTACAGCAGTGTAGTATTCATTGTGTAGATGTACCACAGTTTTTAATCCATTCATCTGCTGATGGGCACTTAGGCTGTTTCCAAATCTTAGCTATGGTGAATTGTGCTGCTATGAACATAGGGGTGCATATATCCTTTCTGATTGGAGTTTCTAGTTTCTTGGGGTATATCACTAGTAGTGGGATCACTGAGTCAAATGAAAGTTCCATTTTTAGTTTGAGGAGACTCCATACTGTTCTCCACAGTGGCTGCACCCGTCTGCATTCCCACCAGCAGTGCACGAGGGTTCCTTTTTCTTCGCATCCTCGCCAACACTTGTCGTTTATTGATTTGTTGATGATAGCCATTCTGACAGGTGTGAGATGATTCTGCATTGTTGTTTTGATTTGCATCCTTGGGATAATTTGTGACTTCAAGCAGGTTTTCATATGTCTCTTGGCCTTCCTTCTGTCTTATTTAGAGAAGTACATATTTAGATCAGTTGCCCATTTTTTGATTGGGTTGTTTATCTTCTTTTTGTGAAATTGTAGGAGTTCCCTCTAAATGTTATCATTGATATCATTGGCAAATATGTTCTCCCATGCAGTGGGCTTTCTTGTTGTTTTGTTAATGGTTTCCTTTGCTGTGCAAAAGCTTTTGATTTTGAAGTAGTCCCATTTGTTTATCTTTTCTTTAGCTTACATTGACCGAGGAGCTATATCCGTGAAGTTCCTTCTGCATATGTTGGAGATTTTGCTGCCTTTGGATTCCTCTAGTATTTTTATGGTTTCCCGTCTTATGTTTAGGTCCTTTATCCATTTTTGAGTTTATTTTTGTCTATGGTGTAAGTTGGTGGTCTAGTTTCATTTTTTTTACAAGTTTCTGTCCAATTTTCCCAACACCATTTGTTGAAGAGACTGTCTTGACTCCATTGTATGCTCGTGCCTCCTTTGTCAAATATTAATTGAGCATAGTGGTTTGGGTCGATTTCTGGGTTCTCTATCCTATTCCATTGATCTATGTGTCTATTCTTGCACCAGTACCAGGCAGTTTTGAGAACAGTGGCTTTGTAATACAGCTTGAAATCTGGTATTGAGATCCCACCTACTTTGTTTTTCTTTCTAAGGATTGCTGCAGCTATTCAGGATCTTTTTTTATTCCAGATGAATTTTTGGAAAGTTCTTTCTAGGTTGGTGAAGGATGCCTTTGGTATTTTCATGGGGATTGCATTGAATTTATAAGTTGCTTTGGGTAGAATGGACATTTTGATAATATTGATTCTCCTAATCCATGAACATGGTATGTTCTTCCATCTGTTTATGTCTTCCTCTATCTCTTTTTTCAGTGTCCTGTAGTTTTCTGCGTATAGGTCTTTTACCTCCTTAGTTAAGTTTATTCCTAAGTATCTTAATTTTTTTGGTGTGATAGTAAATGGGACTGCTGTTTTAATCCCTCTTTCTGTAAGTTCATTATTGGTATATAGAAATGCCAAAGATTTCTTGGTGTTAATTTTGTATCCTGCTACATTGCTGAATTCATTTATTAAGTCTAATCATATTTTGATGGAGTTTTTAGGGTTTTCTATGTACAGTATCATGTCATCTGCAAATAAGGACAGTTTTACCTCTTTTCCTATTTGGATGCCTTTTATTTCTTTTTCTTGTGTGATAACAATGGCTAATACTTCCAGCACTATGTTAAATAGGAGTGGTGAGAGAGGGTATCCTGTCTTCTTTCTCTTTTTAGGGGAAATGGTTTTAGTTTTTCCCTATTGAGTATGATGTTGGCTGTGGGTTTGTCATATATGGCTTTTATTATGTTCAGGTATGATCCTTCTATTCCTACCTTGCTGAGAGTTTTTATTAAGAAAGAGTGTTGGATTCTGTCGAATACTTTTTCTGCATGAATTGATATGACTATGTGATTTTTATCTCTCAATTTCTTTATGTGATGTATCCCGTTTATTGATTTGTGGATATTGTACCATCCTTGCATCCCTGGGATAAATCCTACTTGATCATAGTGTATGATCTTTCTGACGTACTACTGGATTTGATTTGCTGAAATTTCGTTGAGGATTTTGGCATCTATGTTCATGAGGACTATTGGTCTGTAATCCTCTTTCATTGTGTTATCTTTATTGGGTTTTGGTATTAGGATGATGCTGGCTACATAGAAGGAGTTTGAAAGTGTTCCTTCCTCTTGTATTTTCTGGAATAGTCTGAGAAGAATGGGTTTTACCTCTTCTATGAATATTTGGTAAAATTGCCCTGTGAAGCCATCTGGCACTGGACTTTTGTTTGCTGGAAGCTTTTTGATGACTGCTTCAATTTCTTTCATAAATATGACCGTGTTGAGATTTTTAGATTCTTCCTGTGTGAGTTTTGGAAGATTGTGTTTTTCTAGGAAATTGTCCATTTTCTGTAGGTTGTGAACTTTGTTAGAATAGAGTTGTTCATAATATTTTTTAACAATCCTTTGTATTTCTGTAGGTTCTGTAGTTATTTCTCCTTTCTCATTTCTGATTTTGTTTATTTGGGTCCTCTCTCTTTGTTTCTTGGTGAGCCTGGCTAGAGGTTCATCAATCTCTTTTATTCTTTTGAAGAATCAGCTCCTGTTTTGTTGATTTTTTGTATTGTGTGTTTTTTTTTTTGTCTCTTTGTCATTCATTTCTGCTCTGACCTTTATTATTTCTTTCCTTCTCACAGTGGGCTTTTCTTGTTGCTCTCTTTCTAGCTCTTGGAGTTGTTGAGTTAGGTGATTCATTACCATTTTTTCGGTTTTTTTGAGGTAGGCCTGTAGGGCTATAAACTTCCCTCTCAAGCACTGCTTTCATTGTGTCCCATACCATTTGCATTGTTGTGTTTTTATTGTCATTAGTCTCCAGAAAATATTTAATTTTTTCTTTAATCTCATTTATAACCTAATCATTGTTTAGTAATATGCTATTCAACTTCCAAGTGTTTGAATTTTTTGGAATGTTTTTATTGTAGTTTATTTCTAATCATATGCCATTGTGGTCAGAAAATGCTTGATATATTTCAATCTTTTTGAACTTGAGGAGACTTTGCTTATGACCTAATATGTGGTCTATTTTTGAGAATGTCCTGTGTGTACTTGAGAAGAATGTATAGTCTGTAGCTTTGGGGTGAAATGCTCTGAAGTTGTCAATTAGGTCCATGTGATCTAGTGAATTATTTAGAATAGCTGTTTCTTTGCTGATTTTTTGTCTAGAGGATTTGTCCAGAGATGTCAGTGGTGTATTAAAATCCCCTACTATGATTGTATTGTTGTCGATCTCTCCCTTGAGTTTTTTTATGTATTTAGGGGTTCCTGTATTAGGTGCATATATGTTTACCAGAGTCATACCTTCTTGATGAATTGCTCCTTTTAGTATTATGTAGTGGCCTTCCTTATATCTTGTTATAGCCTTTACTTTAGGTCTATTTTATCAGATATAAGTATCACCACCCCAGCTTTTCACTCATTTCTATTTGCCTGAAAAATGTTTCTATATCCCTTCACTCTCAGTCTGTGTGAATCCTTTTCTCTGAGGTGGGTCTCTTGTAGACAGCAAATGGGTGGGTCCTGTTTTCTTAACCATTTACCTACCCTATGTCTTTTGATTGGTGCATTTAACTCATTTACATTTAATGATACTGACAAGTTCATGTTTGTTGTCATGTTTTTCCTTAGTGTTTGTATGTTTTTGCCTTTCTCTTTCTTCTTGTTACAGCAGTCCCTTTAGCATTTCTTGCATTATTGGCTTAGTAGTGATAAACTCTCTTAGCCCTTTTGTGTCTATAAAGCTCTTAAGTCCACCTTCAATTTTGAATGATACTTGCTGGGCATAGTATTCTTGGGTTCAGACCCTTCTTTTACATCACTTTATATATTTCATTCCAGTCCCTTCTGGCCTGGTATGTTTCTCTTGAGAAATCAGTCGATATTCTAATAGAAAATCCCTTGTAGATAACTTTCTGTCTCTGTCTGGCAGCCTTTAATGTTCTTACTTTGTCATTAGTGTTTGCCAATTTCATTATGATGTGTTTTGAGGTTCAGCATGTTTGGGACTCTGTGCACTTCTTGGACTTTCATATTTTTTTCCTTGCCAATATCAGGGAAATTTTCTATCATTACTTCTTCAAATAGGTTTTCTATTCCTTGCTTTTCTTCCACACCTTTTGCTTTGCCAATTAAGCATATGTTTTTTTTGTTTTTTTTTTTGTTTTTTTTTTTGTGTGTGTGTGTGTGTGTGTGTGTGTGCTGTTCCCTTAGGCTCTCTTCTTGTTTTTTTAAGTCTTTTTTCCAGTTTTGCTGTGTTTGTGTGTTTTTTCCTACCTTGTCTTCTAATTTGCTGATGCGGTCCTCAGCCTCTTCTAGTCTACTGTTTAGGCCTTCCATTGTGTTCCCTATTGAAGCTAGGTTGTTCTTCATCTCCTCTTGGTCCTGTTTCATGTTGGTGACATTCTCATTCAGCTCCTTATAGTTCTCATTGAGTTGTGTGTATTTGTCTTTCATCCATTTAAACATCCTTAAAACTATTACTCTGAATTCTTTCTCTGAAAGGCTGCTCACTTCAATTTCATCTAACTCCTTTTCTGGTGATTCCTCTTTTTCTTTCCTTTGGGGATTGCTTTTACATCTTCCCATGTTTTCCTGTACTGTTTTAATTGTAGATCCAATTGCTTTATTACCCAAGGTTTTTTTTTTTTTTTTTTTTGGGGGGGGGCGTGGGGGTTGGTACTACTGGTGTGTTCTCCCAGTTTTCCTTTGTTTGTTAATTTGTTGTAGTTTCCTACTTGAGATATTTGGGTTCTCTTGATGTAGATTTGCGAGCTTGAGCAGCACAACTGTGGTGTCTAGAAGTTGGCAGCCGTGGTGAAGAGTGTCCCTATTTTTGCTGTTTTGCACCCTTAATTGAGATCCGGCCTGCCCAGCAGGGATACACAGTGGCACCAAGGACCTGTCTGTCGGGGTGATGTGTTTCAGGGGCCTATACCCTGGAGAGGTGTTACTGTGGTGTCCAGAGTTAAAAAATCACACCCATGGGTCTCCCAGTGGGTCCCAGCCACTGTTTAGGGGGTGGACTGCCAGAAATGTGCTGCTGATACCCACTTTGGGTGGTGGCCTTGAGCAAACGCCAGTGACCAGAAAGCTCCACAAACCAGATAGAAGGGCACGCCACAGACAGGGCACCCAGAACAGGCAAACACTGGGACTAGGGCACCACAAATGGGCAACCCTGATATGCAAACACAAGGACTAGGGTGCTTTGCAAACTGGCACGAAGGCACGCTGCAGACTGGGGAACTGTGGTTAGAAGAAATGCTTTGACCCAGGAGTTTGTAAGCCCGGACCAGTGTGTGGCCGCAGCTGCAGTCGCCGATGTTGCTGGGGAGGGGGAGGTTTCCCTCACTTCTTTAGAGGCAGAGGTCCCAGGGTCCGTGGGTCTGCAGGGATTGCAGGTTTGCGGGATTCTGGCTGGAGTGGCTGTTGGGTCGCAGGGCAGCTCCAAGGCCTGTCTGTCTGCTGGTGTTGATCAGTTCCCAAAGAAAGGCCATTTTTCCCTTCAAGATGGCATGGGCTCCGTGCCTGAGTTTGCAGTCTGGGGAGTGAAAGCCGCGATGGCTGTCTCTCTTTGTCCAAGAGAGCCTGGACTGCCAGTCTCCACTGCTCCTGTGAGATTCAACTGTCTCTCACTCAGTCACACACCCACCACACACCCTCATACACTCCTTTTGTTCCTTCACTCACTTCCTCTCCCTCACCTTCGTCCTGCCAGCTGCCATCTTTTCTGATCTATTTTTTAATGTACTGTTGTATTTGATTTGCTAGTATTTTGTTTAGAATTGTTTTTTGCATTGTATTCATTAGAGATAATTTGTCTAAAGTTTTCTTTTTTGTGTGTTATCCTTGCCAAGTTTTGGTATCAGGGTTATATTGCTCTCATAAAATGTGTTAGGAAGTATTGCCTCTTCTTTAGTGTTCTGGAAGAGTTTGAGAAAGATATCAAATCTCCTTTTGAATTTATTGGTAAATTTTAATTTTTTGATTGTTTCAAATTTCCCACTGTTCACTGGTCTATTTAGATTTTCCAGTTCTTCATGTTTCAGTCTAGGAAGGTTATATATTTCTAGGAACTTATCCATTTCTTCTAAGTTATTGAATTGTTTGTAGGTAGTCTTTCATAATATTCTAGTATGACCTTTTGTATATCTGTGATGTATATGGTGCCTTCTCTTTCATTATGATTTTGTTTACACAAGTCTTTTATCTTTTTTCCTTAGTGAATCTGCTAGGGGTTTGTCAATTTTATTAATCTTTTCAAATAACCAGCTCTTTGTTTTAATAATTTTTTTTGTGTAGTCTTTTTCTCTGTCATTCAGTTATGGTTTAATTTGTATTCATTTGCTCTTTATTAATACTAGTAGCCAGGTGCATGAAATTTGTGCACGGGGGGAGAGGGGGTGGTGGGGGAGGATGTACTTCAACCCAGCTTGCTCCCTCTCCAATCTGGGACCACTTGAGGAATGTCAGACTACCCCTACTTGGATCGGGCCTAAATGGGTAGTCTGACATCCCTCTCACAATCCAGGACTGCTGGCTCCCAACTGCTTACCTGCCTGCCTTCCTCATTGCCCCTACCCATTCTGCCTGCCAGCCTAATCATCCCCTAACCAGTCTTCCGCCTGCCTGATTGATTCCTAACTGCTCTCCTGCCAGCCTGTTTGCCACTAACTGCCCTCCTCTGCCGGCCTGGTCATCTCCAACTTCCCTCCCCTGCTGGCTATCTTGTGGTGGCCATCTTGTGTCCACATGGAGGCAGGATATTTTGACCACATGAGGGCAGTCATCTTGTGTGTTGGAGTGATGGTAAATCTGCATATTACTCTTTTATTAGATAGATTAGGGGCCTAATGCACAGGTGGGGACCAGCTGGTTTGCCCAGAAGAGTGTCCTGGATCAGGGTGGGGGTTCCCTTGGTGTGTGGAGTAGCCTGGGTGAGGGGCCTGTGGTGGATTTCAGGCTGGCCACAGCCCCCCATCCCCACCCCAGTAACCCAAACAGAAGCCCTGGTATCTGGGATTTATTTATCTTCTACAGTTGAAATTTTGTAGCCTGAAGTGGAGACAAGTTTTCTTCTCCCATAACCATTGAAACTTTGTTGCCTTAAGTGAAGGCCTGGACTGGCCAGGGTATGTGGAAAGCTTAGCTTCCTCTATATCCAGGGGCAATCCAAGCCTCTCTCCTGCTCTGACTATGGCCGTAGCCATCTTGGTTGGGTTAATTTACATATTCGCTCTGATTGGCTCGTGGGCATGGCTTTTTGGTGTAGCAGAGGTATGATCAATTTGCATATTACTCTTTTATTAGATAGAACAGCCTTCCCAGTTTTCTTTAAATCACTATTTTCCTGAATATTTTTTCCTATACTCGTTTTTCCATTAATCATTGTTTTGTTTTAGTTTTTTTCTCTCTCAACAACTATGGATTTTGGGTTTTATTTAATTTGGATAGTCTTTACATTTGAATGTTGTGAATTTAGACAGTTTAAGCTAATTGTGGTTATTAAGATATTAATAATGTTATTTTATACTTCCTATTTACTATCCTTTTTCTTTTGTTTCTCTCTTTCCTGACTTCTTTTGGGTTTTTCCATTTTCCTTAATCCAACATTTTCTTTCTAGTGTTTTGGAAGTTACATAATCTATTTCTTTCCTTTCAGTCAGTGAAACTTAAATTTTTAAAATTAAATTTGATTTAACAAAGCCTAGTGTTAATATCTTTCACCTTTTTCTGAATAACACAAAGACCTTAGAAACTTTAACTCTTTTTATATTATGATTAATTTTTTATACGTATCTCCCCATTCCCCTCCCCTCCCTCCCAGGCATACCCCAACCCCCCCTCCCCAGTGTCTATGTTCATTGGTTATGCTTATATGCATGCATACAAGTCCTTTGATTGATCTCTTATCTACCTCACCTAACTTTAATCTTCTTGCTGCAATTTCACAGTCTGTTTGAAGCTTTACTGCCTCTGTATCTATCCTTTTGTACATCAGTTTATAATGTTCTTTATTGTCCACCAATGAGTGAGATCATGTGATGCATCTCCTTCATTGACTGGCTTTTTTCACTAAGCATAAGGCTCTCCAGTTCCATCCAGGTTGCTGCAAATGGTGAGAATTCCTTCTTCTTTTTTTTTTTTTTAAATTAAATCTTTATTATTCAGATTATTACATTTGTTTCTCTTTTTTTCCCCTCCATAGTACCCCTCCACCCAGCTCCCACCCTCCCTCTGCCCTTAGCTCCCTCCCATTGATCTCATCCATAGGTGTATGATTTTTGTCCAGTCTCTCCCTGTATACCCTTCACCCCTTTCCCCCTA